>JAPFUF010000380.1:0-20384 GCA_030780645.1 Aschersonia sp. MBC 508 | reverse complement strand
GGTGAGGTCTTTGAAACCACCAGCTCGAGGAAAAGTGACGGCACGTTAGCAGTGAACTTGGGAGGGGGGTTCCTGCTGGGCGGCAGGAGGAGGGGCTTGGGAAAGGAGGGGAGGGGAAAACTGCACCGCACCGCTGTCTCGGGCAAACTCGCTGCGGTTAAACTCCTTGGCGAGAATCATGGGCGTCCAGCACAGGTGCGTGCCGTAGTGGTGCACCGTCTGCCGGAAAGCGAGCTGCGGCGCACGAAGTCAGCGAACCTCTCTCTCTCAGCTGATGTAAATATGTGTGTCTCTCTCTATACGTGTGTGTCTCTCTGTACATGTGTGTCTCTCTCTATACGTGTGTGTCTCTCTGTACATGTGTGTGTCTCTCTGTATGTGTGTGTCTCTCTGTACGTGTGTGTCTCTCTGTACGTGTGTGTCTCTCTATACGTGTGTGTCTCTCTGCGCATGTGTGTCTCTCTCTCTGTATATGTGTGTCTCTCTCGCTTGCTCTCTGATTCTCAGAGGCCCATCAAGGGGCCAGAGCCCATAAGGGTGCGCGGAATCCACCTACCTTGCTGTATCGTACCATTGGGGCACACGCGTAGACAAACTCATCTTTCCGGCGGCACGCATCAAATATCTTGAGCGGGCTTGGCGTCCTCCAGTCAGCATTACTTGAACGACCAGCGGGGTGGGTAGATGGAAAGCCTCAGGTGAAAAGAGAGGAAAGCTGTAGAAGAAGGAGCACTGGACAGCATTAGAGTCACGTACTGCGGTGTCGCGTGCGCAGGCGCGTCGCTGCTGTCCATGTTGGCATACACACAAGTAAGTAAGTGAGCGAAAGCATGAAGTGTAAAGGTCATTTTTTGAACAGCGAGAATTCCGTGCCTGGCTGGGCTGGGCTGGCTGGATTGGGCGATTTGCGGGGACCTCCGTTTGCCCGCGCTGGCGCTACCCCCCCGTGTTGATCGGTGCTCTGAGCAGTCGCATCTCGTGGCAGACGGGACGAGAGAAAACTTCAAAGGCAGAACTCGCCGACGAAGAACAAAGACAAAGGCGGATGATTTCTTTTCCTTTTTTTTTTTTAAAAAAAAATGAAGAGAAAAAGAAACTTGGGGGGGGGGAGACGTCAAGGATATAATCCGCCTCAATGACAAAGAAGCGCCATATATTCGTGATATATACTCATCACATATGACTCGATCAGCCACACCATTGATTCACATCGCGACCCCCACCAGAACGTCAGCCCCGAGCTCCATTTCCTCCTCCTCTTGCTGATACAGCAGCCGCTCTCTCTCCACGACAACCTCGTGGAACCACTTCTCCTGCACCGCCAGTCTGCGCTGCAGCTCCGTCTCCTTCTCCCTACGGACTCGCTGGGCACTTTCCGTCTCACTGGACATGGTCACCTCCATCGCGGACGTCTCAGCTCGCAACCGGCCCTCATGGGCCACCACCTGCTCATCCTTCCACCTCTGCCATCTCCTGTGGCCCCGGTCCATCTTCGCCATCAAGGGCAGCATGCCTCGCTCAATCTCGTCTTGCGCACCGCCCCAATACTCCTGCAGCTCGCTGAGAAAATCGCGCTCCAGCTTGTCTTCCATCGCCACACGAATCGAATACTCCTTGTCAAAGTTGCTTCTCCGCAGAGCCAGCTCCTGTGAATGTTGCGCATCAAGGTCCTGCCGTTGCGCAGCATGACGTCGAGCGAGATCCGCTTCGGCAGAAGCTGCTTCCGCAAGCAGATGCTTGGTTTCCTCATCTCGCTGCGATCGGAGCATGACTTGTTGAAGCTGGTGGAGTTCGTTGAGAGAGGAGATGAAGTCTTCGAAACGCGACGCGACCTGCAGGCGGCGCGATACTTCCTGGCATATCTGATCTTCGAATTCGCGAACCCGGCGCTCCTCGTCGAGCCGATTTTCTTCCTCGAGTCGCGCGGCCTCGGCCTGTAGAGCTTCTTCTCGCTCAAACTCTGCGATTTGCGCTAGGACGGCTCGCAGGTCGTCAGCATCGGATTCCTCTCTGAGTCGCCGCTGCTCTCGTCGGTCTTGCGCTGCATCCTTGATGGCCATGAGCTGAGTCATGGTGCACTCGCAGGTTCCCCATCCGAGACCGCAGACATAGCAGAACTCGTAGCCACATCGGCACGTCATGTGCTGACATGCGGCCTCGTGCTCGACAAAGGCGCCGCAGTTGAGGCAGCGCTTCCATCCCTCCTCCGCCGCCAGCCTTTCCGTCAGGTTCTGGTTCTTGTCTCGTGGGCAATCCGTATGGCCGTGGGAAGGACCGCGACACATGGTACAGGTCCAATGGCCGTTTTCGCAGAAGCCGTGGTGCTTGTGCGAGTCGATGTTTTTGGGCCGGATCCAGAGGGCGCAAGCTGGCTGGCTGCAGTAAACCCTCTCGCTGACCGGCAGCGTCCATTCTTGAGATCGCTGTTGGAGTGTTTTTCTCAGCTCGCTCGGAATGTGCCTGATGATGAGACGGAACGGGATTTGGTTTAGGCAACACTTGGGCGGCCACTGTGCCTCGTTCTGCACCGCTGCCGAGATGAGAAGCACGAAGCATTCTTTGCAGTAGCTGTGGCAGATCACTCTCACAGCGGCCTCGACGGGAACATCATCAAGGCAAGAAACGCATTCCCTGCAGCTGGTCAGTCGGTCTCGTTACATTCAGAGGGGCGCACTACCACTCGGGGCTCCTCACACTTCCGAAACTGGATTTGACAGCTTTGTGTCTTGACTCGAGCCTTTTGCCACGTTGGCTGTTACCAGCCTCGATTGCAGTTTTCGAAAGATGCCTTCCCTCACACCACCCGAAGCACTTCCCTCTCCTGTCGGGGGCGCTTTGAAGAAACGGCGCAAAAAAGCAGATTGCTTGTGTACACCGAGCGGCGACGCAAAACCAGATTTGCCGGTCGCAGACGGGCAGATGGCGTCGAAATCGACCGTTTCGCCGCTGTTGATGTTGTTCATCGGAGTAATGTCTGGCTCGACGGGCTGCTGAGGAGGGACCACGACGGGCATGTAGGGCGTTGAGGATGGAGAGGGTATTTCATTACCTTTTTCTCCTGCTTCTGATACTTTCGAGACCACGCGCGACATGCCATCCCCCCCATTGAGACCGTCCTCGGCATCTGCGCGCGCCTTGACGTTGGCGATAGATCTGGAGATCAAGCCGATGGGTAAGCCATCTTGGCCTGTGTCAAGAAAATCGGGTGGTTCGCAGCTGAGCCAGTCGATGCCATCCACGTCAAGCTCACCCAGGTTTTCCTTGGACCAACAAGTCTCATGCTTCGCCCGCCATGCGTCCTGCAGTGATCGCAGGTTCGCCATTAGACTATCGATGGAGCTCAAATCATCGCCTCTACTGTCGGCCTGCGAAGCATATGAAAGAGTGCGCGTGGCAGATGGCATAGCCGGCGGCTCGTGCCTTGTCTGTTTTTGTTTCGGCTGATCCGGCGCGGGCAAGATTAGCAGATGAAGATCTGTTCGTCTCACTTCCTGGCGGTCGATTGACTTGGCGACATCTTGGTCGGTTCGAACCTCGGGCACAGTCCGGACTGAGGCTTCCATGGCCAATCCCGATTCAAGTGTTTCTTTCCGTCAGGGTGGTGACCATTCGCTTGGAATTGGCACGAGAAAAGCCGTGCGGCTTCCGATAGATTCAGGTGTAAGTCGATTGGGTGTTTCGTCCTGGCGGCTTGGCCGAGGGTTGGCCTCGATAGGGATGATAAGTTTACAGAAGTAGAGCAGGAACGACTTGAAAATTAAACTATTCTCATTGAAAATGGCCTCGAAGATGGCGAGAGCAGGCAAGACAGACGTATATTCGAAATAGATATGGGAGAGGAGGATCAACCATGATGCAGGTTCAAACGCCTCGTCAGCCGCGAGTGCAATGCGCCGTGATGTGGGGATGGCACGGCGCAGGCGAGCCACGAGCATCGAGCCGGCGACTTCGCCCCGCGTCCATGACCGTCAGCAAGGCTGTCTGCTCTGCCATGCCTGGGCTGGTACGGTTCTCCGCGGGCAGTGCCAAGAATCAGCTCCCAGCCGAGCCCAGAGAGGATAGCCGCGTGAGCAGGAGGGGAGAGCGTGGACAGAGGACGACCGACCGACCTCACGTGGAACTTCCAGGTGGCTGCACGAGGGAGGCTCTGCAAGAGCGGCAAGGCAGCAGCGATCCGTGGCTGGCTTTGGAGGGGAAGGTGGGGAAAGGGTGCCAAGCTGATGTGAGCTTGTTCATTCATGTACGTCCCTCGCCTTTCCTTTCATGACGACTCCGCCACATGGGCCCAGAGTGGTGTGTCCCTCACTTGGTCAGCTTTTGGGCCAGGGTCATTGGCAGACGGCGCCGTAATCGCACCTGGGCTGCTAAAGAGTCCTCTACGCAGGGCGACGCCTGACCGATACAATGGCACCAGGCCGCCAGCTCCCTGAACGACTCGGTGACCGAGGATTCATAGATCTATGTGGCAGCCATCGCTTGTTATTCACCCATCACGCCAGTGCGCCGCGCGCCATGTCGTGATGGAGGCGGCACGAGATTGGCATCTGACCGAACCCGTACATCGCACCTCTACAAAGCAGCTTCTGACGGCTCCCACTCGCCCTCGTTCTCAGGGGCTTTAGACCTTGTCCCTCACTCGCCCTACAATCTCGCCGCATCTTTCTCAAACTCGACTTTGTTGACGCTGCAGACCAGGGATCAGCCGCGCATCTGACAATCGTCTTCTCCTCGGTCACTCACCATGTTCCCACCTGATCCAGTCCAACCTCGACAACATCACCATTTTTGAGCCAGACTGGGGGCTTCCGCCCCATGCCAACGCCGGCGGGCCTGAATTTGTCCTGAGTCAGGACATGTGTACGTTCGGCTCGGTTACTGGCAATGCACTTACGTTCCCGTAAAAATTACGTCTCCAGGCATCAGCGTGACGCCCCGGCTCAGCAGAGACACCGTTTTCTTGACGCCAAATATCAGATCGGACGTTGATCCGCTCTGAGATCCGTGAGCGGGCGTCCTGTTAGGCATCCTCATGGTCAGGCCTCATCATCACGCACCTGAAGGGTCTCGCCGTTCACTTTGGTCCAAATCTTGAGCCGGGCGGCATCTTCAAGCACAGCAGTTGTGACGATGCCCGGCCCATAAGGAGCCCACCCGTCATAGCCTTTCCCGTGTGCCCATTGACCCCCGCCCCATTTGAGCTGCCAGTCTCGGTGAGAGACATCGTTACCCACGGAGTAGCCGAGGACATAGTCTAGGACCTCGGATTCCGCCACGTCCCTGCATGACTTGCCGACCACGATGACAAGCTCGCATTCGTAGTCGAGTCCGGTGCCCTCCTGGGCGACAAAGGGCACCGGGATGGGGTCAGAAGGACCCGAAAGAGACGTGACAGGCTTGTAGAACAAGATGGGATACTTGGGCTCTGGCATGTTGGCCTCCTTTGCGTGATCAGCGTAGTTGAGACCCAAACATCTTACGGTTCTGACGTGTGATGGATTCAACGGGGGCAGCAGGTGATGGACGTCGACGACCTGATCAGTGACATGGTGCTGCCCGAAGACGTCGCCGGCGATGACTCTGGCACGGGTCGATTTAGAAATATCCGCGACGCCTTTGGGCAGGATAGCATCACCGTAGTAGGAGCGGCCGTCTCTAGCTACGAACCGTATGAGGCGCTGGATTTGCACTGGACGTCAGTCGAGGGCTACTGAAAGGGTTTCACCGCTGCTAGCGTATGTAGCTCGGAGTATACAGCACGGCAAGTTGGGAACTGACCGAGAAGGCGGGCATCTTTGCTGATTGGACGAGTGAATAAAGAAATCGTGGAGGTGAACACGAGAGCAGGGGCTCATGGCTGTCTCGCCTGGCGGCTTGCCGAAGGAGGTTCGAAGGTCTTATCGAGACCCTAGTGGACAAAAGGCTGGGCGGATGCTGCGCTTCGTTGGCTTCCGTCCGTCCGTCCACTTTTTATGTGAGGCAAGGGCGCGATGACACCGCAAGATGGTGTCGGTCAATGCAACAACTATAGCAGCAGCAGCGTGGCCGAGGCTTTACTTCTACCTCAACCGAAATTCCAGACAGAGTACTTAAGTAGTTAGGGATATGAGGCAGGGTATTTGAATGTTCCAAAACGATCCAGACATGATTGCCCGAAAATCCGCGCCCGACCGCCCGGGAGGAGGAGGAACTGTGAGTGGAGCCCGGGCATCTGTTACGTCAAGATGCGCACCCTACACGAAGGGGCCAAACGCTTGAAGCCCGACCATTGGCCAATTTCGAGGCTCGGCGCGCCTCGGCCGCAACACGACCTGCAACAAATATCCCGTCATCTCTGTCATGCTGATTCCTGGCACCACGGCACCAACATGCGCCTTTCGGGTCTCCAGAAAGAGGTCGTGGCTCTTTATCGCCACTGCCTGCGTGAGAGCCGGAAGAAGCCATCCGTGAGTTGGCATATCGTGTTTTTGATGAGACGAGGTGCTAACAAGAGGAAAGAACACTCGTGCTCACTTCGAGAACTTTGCAAGGTAGGCACGCCCAATGGGCAGGGTAAATTGTACAAGACGACCTCACATTGATGACGATTCTGTCAGATTGGAGTTCAAGCGTAATGAAGGCGTGGACAGGCGTGATTTCGCTGCCATCGAATTCCTCCTGCGTAAAGGCCGTAGACAGCTCGAAGTGTACTCGAGCCCCGGCATCAGAGACGTTAGATGAAGGCGAGCTGTGGATTGGCAAAGCCCTGCAAAGCCCTGCGCCGCCGCAGAGGATGCTGCATCGTGCCTGCGAATTGACTGGGCGCCTTTGCCTTCTGTCGACTCGGCGATGGCGCACGCGAGGACCCTTACCGGGACCTGATTCCTCCTCCATCCCTGGCTTCAAAACTTCGCGTCTGGTCAGAGAAGAAAACCGTTTCCGGTTATCCGCCTCCAACGGATTCCTGTCGCCATGTCTTAGTCGTCATCGAGCAGCAGCATCTCGTTCTCCGCACTACTACTTCGTCGCTCCCTTCTTGGACTAATTTTTCTTGGATAGCCTTGGCAGCCTGCTTCGCTGCCTCGTGTCTTTTGCATCAAGGGTAATGGCTGCACTAGCATCTATTCCCGAGGCAAATTCTTCGCTTCACAGTTCTTTTGACGCCTATCGTCCCCGATCCCGAGTCGTCTTTCTGTCTCGTCGCCCCAGTAAGCCTCGTTATTCCCCCCGCCACTCCGTCTTCGGAAGGCGTCCGACACCTCGCAGTCGACATGACGACGCACCGGGCAAAGCTGTGAGAGACGCGCAGCCTTGCGATGGTTCTGGCAATAGTGCCAAAAGTAACGCTACAACCTCTTCGTCATGGACGAAAACCACTTCCAACACAGCTCCTATAGCTCCAGAGTGTCCTCGCAAACCGGAGCCTCTGTTCGATCTCAGCACGTTTCCCCAGCCCCCTTCAAACAACAGCAATATTCGGCCTCCTAGGCCTAGTCGCAAGGACGCTTGCAGTCACACCATCCGTCACTCTCCCCGAAAACCTCCCCTGGCCCTCGCGCAACGTAAGTTGCTCAATCTTCCCCAAAGAGAGCCGGCAACGGCTCGCCACAGCATGAGGGATGCTGCAATCGACCTTGCAAATCCATCAAAGCGCCAGTCCGTGGACTCGGTACTCATGACAGCCGTTTCGCGAAGCATTGCTCAACAGTTCCGCCTCCTGTCCACACTGCAGCATCAGACTCAGAGACCACCGAAATCGAAATCGACTTTCGCCAACAATGGCTCGAGTGGCTCCAGCCAGAAACGGCGTCTGAATCACTACACCAAGGACCTCGAGGCATTTGCAGAGCGAGTGGCAGCCAGAGGCAAGGTTGTCCGAGACACGCCGAGTCCACCTACAGATGCTGCGACCCTTCGTACCGTGACGGAGCTATTCCCTTATCGTCCGCAGCTCCGGGCAGCAGGCCTTGCAGTCACTTCGAAAGAGCAAGCCAAAAGTGTACCCAAGTACCTTGAAAACTGGCAGCGCAGGCGTCCGAAAACCAAACAAGACGGATGGCGACGCCGGAAACTGGCAGACGTGCACGCCGTACAGGTGGACGGTCACGGCAGTGCCGGTCTTTCGCAGAGCACCGGCACCGAGATATCATTCGCAAGACCTCAGAACACGGATGCTGTGAGACTTGCACTCATCGATGAAGCGCCGATTCGCAAAAAGCGCCGGCCCGAAAAGAAGAAGGGAAAGCGTCGTCGCTGCCTGCCCTGCTTTTCTGCAAGAGACGACCTCTCCACGGACAATGACTGGGCTCACTTCAGAGCGCCGTCGGGCAAAGCGGTCACTGGCGGTCAGGAGAAACCTTCATTCCTCAAAGGGGCGGACCGATCAGCAAGGTTGCCGAGACCCAGTGAGTGCTACATGTACTCCCCGTCGCAGAGTCCACGCTACATGTCCGGCTCGAAGACTGCGGCTGGGGGCGACAACGAGACTTGCTCGCTTGGCTGGGATCGGCCGAATTTCATCACCACCGGTAGGAGGTATTCTATGACGGCGCCGAGGACTGCAACACAAAGCGATGCGCGCACAAGCCGACGTCAGCAGACTCTTGGTGAAGAAAGCACACGAGAAGCAAGTCAGCTTCCGCCTAGCGCTATCTTTCATGGAGAAGATTCGCCTCGTTACCAATCCGTTGTTTCTCACCATCCGACGGCTCGTCCATCAGTGGCACACAACGTGTCTTCTGCAAGACGGCACAAAGACTACGCAGATGCGATGCGGAGAAGCCAGACTGGCCAACAACAGCGCCCAAGCAAGACGTCGGTCTTGCGACCGGTTCCGCCTCCTCGGCTCGGGCCAAACCACGTGGGAATCTGCTGCCCTCAGAGCCGGGACGTTCCGGCCAAGTTGACGGCACGACCCAACATTCCCAGAAGGACGTCGTCAATGAAGGGAAGCATCGGTTCCATTGACCTTGACTATGACGATGGCGAAATTCAGGATCGGGACGTGTTGCGAGGCCTCCACGTGGCAGCTTCGGCTGCTTGCAACGAAGAGGTTGACGCGTTTGTCAGAAACAGGACTGGCCTCCGAATTCGCCGGTTCTTGGCAGATCTGATGGCACTGGAGACTCTGACTGCGGCTCGACCGGGGGAGGACGATGCCCAACACGCCAGGAGGCGCCGGGCCGAGATGAGAAAACTCAAGAAGCAGGTACGACGGTCGCGAGAGGTTGCGTTGTCAGGCGGTCTCTTCTAACCGTCAAAGCGCATTGGCAAGCGAGGGTCCCATGTATGGTGGATGAGGAAGACTGGGCTATGCTGTGTCCCCTTCCCTCTCTCTGTGTGTACCGGTAGAGTATGCGCCTGTACGACTATGACTAGAGTAACTTTTTCGGAATAAGACGCATCGCATGAAGTATGAAGGTACCGCTGCGGCTCAGTCGGGGCCCTCGGCGAGCATGGCCTGTTTCTGGACGAACCACGACTGCCGGCTACAGGGGGCAGAATCGAACCTGCCCTGCCGCTCCAGATTTGCCATTGGCGATCTCTGGAATGCCAGCTCCTGTTTGACAGGAAGACTGTCTACTAGTTGAACCCCAAGCCTTGCAGGTTTTCTGGCCGCCCGTGAACAGCACTACGCGATACACTCGGTAGAATGAAGCCGCGCTTGCTCGTCACAGTGTGGTCCATTCGTAATGCCGTGTTCCAGACAGGACGCGGAGGACGAGCGGGCTCCGCAGGGTAGCTTCTGCTCGACTTTCTGATGGAGTGATGGGCTCGTCTCGACGGCGACATGGCGAGGAAGAATGCAAACGTGGGGTGCGCTGCCCTCTGTAGAACAGGACAACCGAGCAGTTGTTTGTGCATGATGTACTTTGAGTGCAGCGAGGCCAGCCTGCTGCAGCAGCACGGTCGGAGGGACATGTTTTTGACCAGGTCGTCTCATGATGACACTAGCCGGGCAGAAATATATGCCTCCGGCGGCGCTGCCGCGGGCTGGCCTCGCTGCGCTCGATGCACCCTCAGCATGAACATTTTCCCCAAGTGAAACTCATACAGCGGCCCAGGAGATCTGGTTATATTGGAATTGAATTGAGCGTAGCGAGGCCAGCGCCGCCGGAGACAATTATTTCTGCGTAGCTTGGCTTATTCGCCCAGCAGAGAACCTGTTTATACTGGATATAGATCGAGCGCAGCGAGGCCAGCCCGCGGCAGCGCCGCCGGAGGCATATATTTCTGCTCAGCTAAAGTCATACAGCGGCCCAGGAAATCTAGTTATATTGGAACAGAATCGAGCGCAGCGAGGCCAGCCCGCGGCAGCACCGCCGGAGTCATTTATTTCTGCCCAGCTAGACTCATATGATGGCCCAGGAAATCTAATCATATTGGAGTAAAATTAAGCGTAGTGAGGCTAGCGCTGCCAGAGGTATGTGTTCTTGCGTAGCTAGGCATATAATGCCCAGTAGGAAACTTATTCATACTGGCTATAGATCGAGCGTAGCGAGGCCAGCCCGCGGCAGCGCCGCCGGAGGCATATATCTCTGCGCAGCTGGGCTTATAGTGCCCAGCAGGAAACCTGTTCGTACTGGATATAGATCGAGCGCAGCGAGGCCAGCCCGCGGCAGCGCCGCCGGAGGCAAATTTGGGGGGTGGGGGGTTTGAGATACTAGCTTGGAGCGAAAGGAGCCATGTCGGCGGCTCCAATGCTAGAGGAAGGAAAGAGGGGGAGGATAGTGGTTCGACAAGGTGTACGGGTGGCAGGGCGGATCGAGAAGACAGGTCAAGAGACCAATGCAGCATGCTACATAGTGACATGGAATGCTGAGAACAGAGACGGACGAAGTTGGAGTGTGCTTGCCTGCTACAGATAGCAACTCTCTGTTATGCTCACAGCTGCGACTTTAGGATAGGATATGGTGAAGTATTAGACGGTAAGTATGTAGAATGTCGTGTCTGTGTGTGGGCTGCAGTGCAGTGTCAGGGTGGGAGCGAGCTATCCGTGCCACGCACCGTGGTCTCGGAGCTGCTGACCACACGGGAACGCTCAGGAACCTACCGAGGCCACTACTGCGAGCGTGACGACATGGCACGGAAATTGAAGTGTGGAGGCAGTCCAGGCTGATATTCTGCGTGGTGAACATCTCAAGCAGGCCCGATTGTAGACACCCATGGGAGCGAGACAGCCACCGTCGACTTGTCTCGCAGAGTCCTGCCCCGTCTCTTTCCACTTGTGCAAGTATCTCTGGCAGCTGTTGGCCCCTGGGAACGACACACAGTCTGCTTTTGTTGCTTTCCCTCCTCGGTTCAGAGGAAGATTGCCACGGGCACAGGAGCACGCTCGTCAACATGGTCACTTCGCTCTATGTATGGATCGCTACAGACGCCGCTACGCATCGCCGTCTGATGATCCAACCGACGTGCTGAGCCCGGCACGTGACGCGACGCCAGCCGTACACACACGAGCCTCTCTCCATCACGCCAACTCGCTTTGCCGAAAAGGCTTTGCCATTCGCTGGTTTTCCGCTCAGCTCCTCGAGCATGGCCTTGTCGGCTCCGTGGAGAGCGGCGACAGAGGCCGTCCGCAGCAATTTCTCCATTGCCGAGTCGGGGCATGATCACCTCATCCGCTGCTGGGCGAACACGGCGTGCGGCGACTGCTTGAACGCCAGGGAATGCAGCTGGTGTCCACTGGTGAGCAACGCACGACCGTCCGTCCCTCCAATTGACTCTACGCGTTACTCAACAAGTGCAGACTTGGTCATGTATTCCCAATTCGTACAGGATACCGCTCCTGGCCCCAGCATTTGACCAGCACATTTGCCCCCATCCGGCGGAGAGGTGGGAGATGCGCTCTCGACCCTTGGGCTGCCACGTCTCCAGCATCACCAGCTTGACCGCCCTCACTTCAGTCTCTGTGACGCTGGTGGCCGTCGCGCTGCTACTACTCATCGTCCTCATTGCCCGTCACGCTTGGCGGTTCGCGAAGCGTCGTCCCGACTGGCGGCAAGCATTCAGGTTTCCGTGGCGAAAGACCAACGTCGTCATTGTACCTGCCGAGCGGGAACCGCTGCTTCCCAGCCAAGCCGGCAGCGGCGTCCACGAAGGCGCTTGAATGTTGCCAGCGGCACAGTGAGCCATCTTCTCCGATCGGTTCATCAAGCCATGAGCTCCGAACAGAGGGTAGCCCATCCCGAGAAACCCCTTTCTCGCACAACGGCAGTGTTGTCATCTGAGCCCCTCACCCCGCGCTAACCGGGGGTATGATGGCGACCTCATCAAACTCCTGCAGCACTAGGCCGTCCGTTTCACCAGCATCGGGGACATCTACATAATCAAGGTTGACCGTCATCATACAGGTGGCCAGAACCTTGGCCTGCATACCAGGGTACCTGGCCTCCAGATCAGAGAGAAGCTTTGTCAACGGCAGTGGCGCCGGCCAGCGCTCGTAATCTTTGCCCGTATACGAGCTCGCCCCCGCAAAATAAAGCACATTTAGATAGCCGGGCGGCGGCTTGGGAGTCGACATTGCTGCACAAGCGCAGTCAGGCTAGTGCACCTACTGAGTAATGAAGGTAATCATTAGTAACGGCGCCTTGTGTTGAGTGCTGAGAGAAGTCAAGAGGAAGTGGTGGCTGTGTCAGAGATCTTGGCGTTTAAATAGATACATCAGGAGTATTCAGGTAATACATGCTTTTTGGGCATCATTCGAGCCAGGGTGTCGTTAAGTGAAGAAAACACGGGAGCAACTTACAGAAAGTCTGACGCGCGCCTGGCGTCGCCTGGGCACGATCCTCGGGAAACGTGAAGAAGGGAGAGTTGTCGAGGTGGATTGCTCACTCTCGGATGAAATTTATTATACCGCCAAGGTCCCCGCCACGTGATCGCGTGTTGGCGGGACGCAGCTTAACCCAGCTCCAATATGTGCCCCTCTACCGTTTTCTCCAGATTTTCCGTGCAGCCTACCTATTATACATGCGCTGGCATAACGCAAGATTTTGTAGGAGAGAGTAAGCCGCTGGGCGGAGCAGGGCAGCACTCGCACATGGCGCACGCGAGTCTCTATGACAGTTTCGTCATCCGCTGCTCTAGGTCCTTGACCCAACCCTCCATGACCTGTACATTTTCCTTCATCGAGGCGTCGCTCTCGGCAACCGTCCTCTCCATTTTCTCGAGCCCGTCTCTCCACTGCTTGAGCTCCCCCGTCATTTCGGTCTGTTGCTTCTCGATGCGCTCCAATGTCTGACTGGCAGTCGCAGCATCGGCGTGTATGGCGCGAAGGGATCGAAGTCGATCCAGCAAGGGGGGCAGAATGGGCGTCAAGTTCTCAATCGTTGGCAATATTCCGTACAAGGCATTGATCTTGGACTCTTGTTCTGACTCGTCTGTCGCCGAGGGGGCCTGTTTACCGAGCTCCTCTCGCAGCGTCTTGGCCTTTTCGCGAGCATCGTTCAGTTTGTCCTGCTCCGATGCCAATGTACGCACCCGCCGGCTGATGGCGTCCAGATTCGCGGTAGAAGCTTGCGAAAGACTGGTGATCTGCTTGTCCAGGCTTTCCAGAGTCGGCAGTATTGCGCGGGGCAGTCCATTTGCGCCACTCTCTGTGAATGACGAGCCGTTGGTGCCAAGAGCTTTTTCTAGAATCGAGAGTCGGCGGTCAAAGTCGGCGGCCTTGGCGAGTGCATGACTTTGCTCGTACGCCGGTGCGTAGGTCACTGTATACGTTGCGTCGTCCCTGCTAGGCGAGTCTTCCGGTACGCCAGGGGTTGTCGTCGGCAACGGAGCAGCCCGCTGTGAGCTGCGCGCGAATTCCACCCCCAACGGCTTGGCAATCTCATCGAGAACCTGGCTGAGAGTATCCAATCTGGTATCAGACGGCGGCTTGTCCTCTGGATGTGCTTCAGTCGCAGTATTTCGCTTCCCGTATTCGGCTTTGGCTTCTTCAATCTCTCTTTGTAGTCTAGCTATCCTTCTTTCCAAATCCTCCTCGTCCTCGTCGTCGGACAAATCACCAAACTCGTGGGTCCCGTCCTCGAGAAGCCTTTGCCGGTGGCTGGAAGTCTTGTACGTCTTTCTCTTTGCGTCCACCCGGTCCGAGAAGCCGGCCCTTTTGGCGTCTGCATCAGACGGCAGAAAACGAGAGCGTGCTTCGTCGATGCGCAGCCTTGTTCTCGAGATTCCTTGACTGTCTGATTCTTCGTCGACATCGTAGAACTCATCATCCGAATTCGCTCTGTTCGTCGTAGTCTGTCTTGCGTCAGCGGGGGCTGGGTCTCAGGAAGGCGGGGGGGCATACGGCAGCCGTCGAGTTGTCGTCAGTCAATTCTGGTGTCGCGTAGATGTCTGGCGCCGAATCCTGGATGTTCTGTGAGCAAAAAAAAAATGTCTTTGCGTCCGAGGAAAGCTTTGAGGCTGCTCACCAAGTCCGGCAAGGCGGCGTATTTCCGATTCAGTGTCGCCATTGCAGTTGTAGCTCTTGGGCCCTCCGGGAATGAGAAGCGAGGGCAGCGCGGGACGCGTCACTCAGGTCGCGCGTTACGCAGACGCCGCACCTGACGTGTTGTAGACGATGACCAGGCAAGGCGGAAAGGGATTAGAAAGGCATTGCTAGCATCAGCGGCCATGAGATGCCGGATGCCGTACTTTTGCCAGGAGATTGCAAGAACGCATCTGGTGTTGCATGCGTCTGGGGGCTCTTGATCGGCTCCACTACCCGTCGCCCGCGACGCTTGACGCACCTCACCCACATGGCCGATGAGTATTCTCAAAGTGTTCCCAGGGCGGCCACCTGCTTCAGCAAAGCATGGGTTTGGATTCTACCGGAAAAGAAAGAGAAAAAAGAAGCTAGAGCTTGAAGTCACTCACACTACTCACCATAACTTCGTTTGACGCAATATCAAATTTGATCGTGGATAGGTCATGAGGGTAACCCGGCGTTAAACAAGGAGCACTTTGACATGTCTGGATCTCCCCAATTCTCTCTGAAGCATCCATTCCTTCTTCCCTCTGTAAATAAAATGAAAGTTTTCATAATGAGGCAAACGAGAAATACACCCATGAACTAATTGCATGTGAAAAGTCGTGTGGGTGCGTTATCGCCGCGATTGCGACCCAGAATGCTTGCGAACTCAGCGGCCGCGTTTCGAGTCCAGTGTCATGATTGATATCATTGCCCGCCTGCCAGTGGTATCAGCTCAAGCCTTGTGGCTTTTTCAGCCCATCCTCAAGTGAAGTTCGGATTTATCAACATCGCGGAAGTGCTGCGCAATTTTTTAATCCTTGAGATTACTTTAAGAAGCGTGCCGTCACGTTGCATGAAGTGTGTTTAGAGTTACAAAAGCTCATCACATTATAGGAGCGCTGTCGGATTTACGTTCACTGCTCAGGGCCGGCCCCACGCAAAGGGAAACAGGTACCGCAGACACTGGGCCTGGTCAGGTGACGCGCGCCATAACTGGCTTGTCACCTGGACCGCCTGCAGAAAGCCGCCAAATCGCGTCGCACGTTCACATGTCTGTGAGGGAGGACAAAACGAGACGCGTCAGCCCGATGCTCGCACAGAAGACTTTGACTTGTGTTCCTATTTCTCAGAGCACAGGCCGACGAAAGCTTGCTCGCTTAGCATGCCATTGCTTGACAACAAGCCAAAAGCCACGTCCCATTCCACTAGAAGGATTGGGCTAAGTCGACAGCAAAAGCCCCCTTCGCTCTTATCCAAGTTCAGAGAGCAAGCTCCTGGCTTGTCTAGAGCCGAAAAGCGCGCAGAATCCATAGACGACCCGCCACTCTCGACGGAAGATGAGGATGACATCGACTCGGACGATGCAAGAAGCTTGAAAGTCCCAGCTCCGCTGACTTCTCCCCTCTCACGGAAAAACGAAGGCGCTCACGGAAAGGTCACTTCCCGACTACTCGATGACGTCGAAAGTTCAGGAGACGAGCAGGCAGCGCGTGGCGACATTACGACAACCAAATTCACGAATGCGAGGAAGGATGTGAACCCGGGTCGCGTAACTAGGAGCACGAGAGCGAAATCTCCCGCTGCTCAGACGGCAAGAAACTCCAAGAGGGCTCACACAAAGAGACATGGACTACGAAATAGGTCTGGCGAAGAAGAAGCTTCACCCAGCGCGACCCCTCCCACGAGCTCTGGCGAGCATTTGAGGGATGAACGCGGCTTCACAAAGGGCAAAAAACCAAAAGTCACGTACAGGAGGAAAGGAGCCCTTTCACAATCGCAGTCGCAGTCGCCGTCGTCAACGTACGGAAACGGTGCGTACCTCTCTTTTTGCTCTTCTGCGCACAGCATGTACTAATGACATCGCAGGTCAAGGTGGCGGTAACTCGCGAATCTCGAGAAAGCTACTTATCCCGGATGAATTAAGTAGCCCCGAAAAATCAAAGAAAGAGGGCATCCTCCAGAAACCGGCGTTTCTTTCCTCGCCATCTCCACCACCAAGAATCGCCAAGCTCAAGGATGTATTTGGCGGCATTCGACGCGGGTCGAGGCTCTCAACGGACGAGCTGGCAGAAGCCACGCCCAATTCCTCACGGCAGAGTTCCGCGCCGGTCGCGGATCGGAAAAGAAAAAGAGAAGCGGAACGAAATACCCTCACATCACCGTCTCCGTCCAGAGCTGTCTTCAAAATGCCGGCCTCGTTATCGGAGCTGGAGCTGCAGACCTTCAGCCAAGAAACCATAGACGCCCCCATGCCTGACAGCTTCTTAATGAATTCGGACGATGCTACCAATAACAGCGAGGGGACAATGGGGGATGACGCGGACATGGCCGAGGAGCCAGCTGCACTGTGTCCCTGGTGCGGCGAAGCCGTGGATAAGAAGTTGCTCGATGACTTTTCAAAGGGGAAACGCATGAACGTGCAGATGCAGACAACATTCTGCGACAAACACAAGAAGCAAGCGGGGCATCAGGAGTGGCAGCAGAAGCGCTACCCAGCAATCGAATGGGACACATTGAAGGAGCGGTTCACCCCCCACCACGCGCTGCTGCTGAGAATCATCAACGGCAGCGACTCGCACTTTCGCAGCATACACAAACGAAAAGTTGAGCGCGGCAGGGCACGATCCATGAAGAGGGAAGGAAACCTGACTCCAGGCTATTATGGGCCGCGCGGTTTCAACGCCATGTGCGACTATCTCGTCGGCGCGTTTGGCGCTCTGCTCAAGAAAAAGGCCGTCTCGGATAAAACGATTGCCGGCCGGGGATCGGCGGCATTTATACAAAATGTACTTGTGGCAGAGCTGGCTGTACAGTTGATCATGGAAGATTTGGATCTCTGCGAGGACGACGCGAGGATAACGCTACAGGAGAGCAAAGGCCTCGGCGAGTTGCTTCACGGAGATGTATAACAATGTATACGTATGGCGTTGTATTGGTCCAGAGCGCACGCGGGCGCCACTGGTGGAGCGTTGTCATGAATGTACACGCCGTGATGTCGAATTCCTCCTTGTACCACAATTTCCAAAGCAAAACAAATATCAGCGTACTTTTCTCTGTTTCCCTCCAATGCCGTGCGTTTTTGCCATTCTCGTGAGCTTAGGGCCAAGCTCTCCCTTTCCCTCCTCCCTCAACTCTCTCTATTGAAGAAGCAATGCAACCGCCTCGCAGGGAGCCAGGCGTATTGCACCGCCATTCACATCCTCGAGCGTCTTGCCTGTTGTGGTGACCAACACCTCCTTGGCCTGGAGAGGATTCGTCCAGGTCACATCGTCTTTGGAGAAGTTGCAGACCACCAGCGCCGCGTCGCCGGTGCTTCCCACCCGCCGGTAGGCAAACACCTTGTCGTGAGCTTCGTCAACGAGGTCAAAGTCGCCGTACACGAAAATGTCCTTGTGCGCTTTGCGCTTCTGCAGCGCCTGGCGGTACGTGTGGAAGACGGATCTGGGGTTTTTGACCTGCGACGCCGCGTTGATCTGCTTGTAATTGTCATTGACGCGCATCCATGGCGTGGCGCTGCCGGTGGTGAAACCCGCATGGGGCGAGGCATCCCATTGCATGGGCGTGCGTGCGTTGTCCCGCGACTTCTTCTGGTATTCGATCTGTAGAAGCTTCTCGCTCACGGTGTCCTTGTGTAGACTGATGTCCCGTTGTTAGCCTTGCTCGTTTGCAGATTCTTCCATGGCCCCTTTTGCGGTTCCCACGGCATGAAAAGTAGAGACGGGTAGAAAAGGGGCCTGGGGAGCGGCAGGGGAGGACTGTACTTGTAGTGGTTGAGACAGTCTATGTCCTTGTACTCCTCCATAGTCCAGTCCTTGGGGACATTGGTCATGCCAATTTCTTGGCCTTGGTAAATGAATGGCGTCCCGGCTTGGAAAGCGAGGAATACGGCAATCAGCTTGGCGCTGGCTTCCCGGTGTTGGGGATCGTCGTGGGCGAAGCGGCTCACGGCGCGAGGCTGGTCGTGATTCTCAAGGTACAACGCATTCCAGCCGTCGTTGTCGTACATGAACCGCTGCCACTTGTTGACTTTTTGTTTGAACTCGGACAGTTGCCACGTTCCCGGCGAGAATTTGCCATCCGGGCCGTGATCCCTGTCCATGCTATGAGTTTCGAAACATTACAAGTTAGCTTCTGCAGTCTTGCTTGCACGGCGGCAAGTCTAGTCTCCGTGCAAGGATTGTGGTTTGGAACGAACAATTCAAAATGGAAAATCATGCTCAGCTCCTCCCGGTCTGAAGCCACAGCTTTGATGAGCTCCGTCTCGTCATGTACGCAGGGCATTTCACCGACACTGAAGGCATCGTACTCCTTGAGAATGGCGCCCAGCTCCTTGAGATACTCGTGGCATCGGGGACCGCACGCGTAGTATTCGGTGCCGCGTAGGAACCTCTGGTTCGAGTCCGGGAAGGATTGGTCCTTGCTGATAAAGTTGATGACATCGATGCGGAAGCCGTCCACGCCGCGGTCCAGCCAGAAGCGCATGACGTCGTGCGCGGCCTTTCGCACGGCCGGGTTCTCCCAGTTGAGGTCGGGCTGTTCTCTGCAGAAGAGCCGTAAGTAGTACTCGTCCGTCGCTTCGTCATACTCCCAGGCGGTTCCTGAGCGTAGCGTTCTCTGTCAATCTACACGCCCCGCGCTGAGCCGGGTCAAGCTGTGGGAAAATTTTTTTGGCAACGTACCTTGGAAATGGCTCTGCCAGTTGTTTGGCGGACATCGATTGCCCTGCGCATCGTACTTGGGCGGCTTCCAGATGTACCAGTCACGGTAGGGGTTGTCCTTTGATTTGCGCGACTCCTTGAACCACTCATGTTCATCGCTGGTGTGGTTCATGACCAAGTCGAGGACTAGCTTCATGCCGCGCTCGTGGAGCTTGTCTCGCAGTGTGTCTACATCACTAATGTCTCCGTACGGCGGATCGATGACTCGATAGTCGCTGATGTCGTATCCCTAAGGTGTTTTCTCCAAGCATCAGGCGAGACTGGTTCGAACTCTCCGCGAACGGCGCGGCGGCCCCCTTTTCCACCGAAGCACATACCATATCATGCTGGGGACTCTTGAAAATGGGCGATAGCCACACGATGTCTACGCCCAGATCTTTGAGGTAGTCGACGCGTTCGATGATGCCCTGAAGATCGCCGACTCCCGAGCCCGTGGAATCTTGAAAGGAGGCCGGATACACCTGGTACACGGAATCCTCCTTCCACCACGCTCTCGACTGCTCGATCTTGCTTCCCATCTTGCACCCAAGTCGCGTGCGGTGAGTCGACCGGCGATGGTCCAGGAATCTAGCGAAATCTATCACTCGGACGAATCTGACAAAATTTGGCGAATTTGACGGAGTGAATGGCAGAATTCAATGATCTTGACGAATTTGACAAAGGAAAAAAGCATCTATCCTCCAACTCTCTTGGTGACTTTTCTTTTTTATCCCACCTCCTGGCTCAATTCATCAGTCACGACGAGGAGCAATGCGCCGGACAAATTCTCGGTCGGGGTGACGCGACCGACTGCAACAGCTTAATTGCACTTCGGTCCGACAAGCGGGGCCTGTGATATCATTTGCAGTCGAACCGAGCTCGATGCATGTGTGTGTGTTTGAATGGCGGGGTAAAATCAGTATTTCTCCGTCTGCTCATCTATCTGCCACCCGACAGGCAATCGGGGCAGGCAGACTTTCAGGCAAGACTTTGCACGCAGGGCATGGCACAATGCGGAGGAGAACGACATGGGACGAGGCCCTGCAGCTGCCATGTTTCTGTCGTATCAGTTGGGCTGGGCGCGATGGGCTCCCCAACGCAATTCGTTACTACCTCCTTGGGTATTTGTGTACTTTATATAGCAGTGTCAAAGCGCTCGCCCCTGCACCTGGCTCTCGTCGAAAATATCCTGCATCCAAGCACTCGAGTTGCAAGACGAATCACCTCGTGTCCCATTATAGCCCGAGAGTCGTCCG
>JAPFUF010000378.1:0-25371 GCA_030780645.1 Aschersonia sp. MBC 508 | reverse complement strand
AGGGCCGCCGGAGGCATATTAGCAGGACAAGAAGTCTCATGTTCCCAAGCAGTCTATCAAAGCTCAGAAGTTAAATATCAAGTGGTAATTCTTCGAGCGCAGTGAGGACGGCCCGCCGCAGGCGACCCCCGGTAGGGCCGCCGGAGGCACAACAGCAGAGACGACCTTTGGACCCGTTTGCCCAAGGGCGCGGAAGCGCTGACGAGCTTGATCCTGCAGGTGGCAAAGAATCAACCGAGTCCTTCATCGCCATCTCCCGCGTCATCTCAGCGGCGCTGGAGAGGACCGAGGTCCCCAACGGCGCCGTCCAGCTCGTGACGACGCGCGACGCCATTGCCCAGCTGCTCGACCAAGACAGGCACATTGACCTCGTGATTCCCCGGGGCTCCAACGAGCTGGTGCGGTACATCAAGGAGTCCACCAAGATCCCCGTTCTCGGCCACGCCGACGGTCTGTGTGCCATATATCTCACCGCGACGGCGGACCCTCAAAAAGCCATCGACGCCCTTGTCGACGCCAAAACCAGCTACCCCGCCGCCTGCAACAGCCTCGAGACGCTCATCGTGCAGGACGCTGCCCTCGATACGGCATTCCCCGGCGTGGCTGCCGCGCTCGCGGCCAAGGGCGTCTCGCTGCGGTGCGATGCCGCAAGCAAAGCCGCTCTGGCGTCCTCGCCTGCCACGCAAGGCATCCAGGTGCACGATGCCACCGAGACAGACTACAATACCGAGTTCCTGGCGTTGACGCTCGCTGTCAAGACGGTCTCGACGCTCGACCAGGCCATCGCGCACATCAACACGCACGGGTCACACCACACGGATGCCATCCTGACGTCCAGTGCAGCCGACGCCGAGCAGTTCATGACGCAGGTCGATTCGGCTGGCGTGTACTGGAACGCGTCGACGCGCGTGGCGGACGGCATGCGGTACGGCTTCGGCACAGAAGTCGGCATCAGCACCAACAAGATCCATGCGCGGGGGCCCGTGGGCCTCGAGGGGCTGACCATCTACAAGTACAAGATCCGCGGCGACTACCAGGCCACGGCTCGTTACGGCGACGGCGACGGGAAGCGGCCGTGGAAGCATGAGAAGCTGCCGATCGAGTGAGGGCATCCAGTTCCTGTTTTACGGCATAGAGGATTCTTTTGAAAGGGCCATGGGCGCTGAGCTATGGGGAAAATTGAGTGGTGTTTGCAGTCAAAAGTGCTGGTCATTGGCGCAAGGCCGCTCTTCCGGAGACCGGACATGACCGGCATGGTACGTGCGAGTGAGGGAAAAGGGGGGGGTTTAGGAAAAAAAAAAGGCGGGTATCAAAAGTGAATTTCTACGCATATTGTCCCTCGGATCGGTAGTGATTTGAATGGAGAACAAGTTCACACATGATGCGAGAGCAAAGCCTGATCAACTGCAGTTTTCGAATCGGATAGAGTAGGGAGTGCGAATGGGAAAGATTGACTTTCTCGCCGCTCGACAATCAAAACCAGGATTTTACACTGCCAAGGTAGTTGGGAACCCCGTCCGAGATGTCACGCGACCCAAAAGAGGATATAGTCTCGAGGAGTTACAGAGCCGTCCCTGGACTTTATTGAACACTGCGACATCGGTGGGATTGACTGGCACCTGCTGTTGAAGGAAGCAGGCAGGCAGGCAGGCAGGATAGAAAGCTCACGTCAGAGAACCGTAGACTGTTCGGCGCGTACTCGAGACTACAGAGGTTATTGCCAAGACAACATGGCGAATGAATGAATGAACGAAGCACTGACTGGGCGTGCCTCGGTCATACTTCGCATTCGGTTGGAGGAACCTATGGCGCATACAGTGATCATGTATGTGCCTGCAGGCCTAGACTATCAAGTTGGGCACATGACGCCAAAGACAGGGAGAGGGAGTGAGCGAGAGAAAGAGGGAAAGATAGAGAGAGAGAGAGTGAAAGAGAGAAAGAGAGAAAGAGAGAGAGGGAGAGACAGAGGGAAAGACAGAGGGAAAGACAGAGACAGAGAAAGAGAGAGAAAAGGGGATGCTACGCAGGATCTGCCGGTAGAAGTCACACAGCTTCCGGATGGCACAAGGGACAGCGAGACTGCATCGACAAGAGACGTGTAACTGATCGTCACATTATGCACTTTTCCCAGCTCAAAGCCTCATCTCCTCTGCACAACATGCCTATCTGGCCGCCCACAGCTTCGCAATACAAACTCTCCGAGAGGAAAAGAAAACACCCCCCCGACCCCAACTCGCATCAAAGCCGATTCGTGGCAGCAAAACAGTGGGCGAGATGAGCCTCAGAAAAAAAAACAATAAAAGGTGGTACATGCTCGTGCTCGCCATCCGTCTGCAACTGCCCCCTCTTCTACGTACAACTTCTATTCCCTCCCTTGGCCGTTTTCCCCCTACGAATTCATGTCGTATTGCTTGATCATCTCGGCCAGCTTGTTGCCCTCCGTCTTGAAATCGAGCGGCGCGGCACTCATGACTTGATACCGGACCCTTTCGCGGGTGTTAGCGAATACTCGGCGATGCGTGGCCTCCATGATACGAAGGAAACAATGGAAACGAGAACAAAAAGGGGAGGGAGACTGGAGGGAGGAGATGCAACCGACAAAGACATACCGCTGCGTGTCGCCAAAATTGTCCATCTTGGCTCGGCACCGAAAGTTAAACTTTTTGCAATTGACCGTCTCAAAAGCCGCCATAAACTTCGCATCGTCATTCTCCTTGAGCTCCATGAGCTCATTTGCCGACATGCCAAAGATGAGGAGGCCCGTGTCGTTGAAGCAGCTGAGCCATTGGTGGCTCGTGTGGTCCGCCACGTTGAGCGAGACAATGTAGCGGTAGTCGGGACGATCGTGGGACACGCTGCATTTTTCGCAGTGCCACGTGCCGTCGCCCGTCTCGATAACCTTCTTATTGCAGCCCTCCTTGGAGCAGGCCGGGTAGCAAAAGTTTTCCTGCTTGACAAAGACAATGGTGGCCTTGATGGAGTAGTAGGCCGTGTCGTCCATGCCGAGGTTCTCGTCCTTGACTTGCGAAATCGTCTTATTCTCGTCCTTGCGTCCCGTGGCATTGCCCATGCTGGCCATGTTCTGGTGCGTGGCGAAGCTATCGGTGCGGCCGGCCGAGTCATACCAGCCCTTGAGACGGTGCGCGTCGGGAATGTCAGGGTCTACCGTCATGGTCCCCGACGAGAGCAGACTGAGGCTCTTGCCGCCAAAATCGGACACCTTTGTGCCCTTGAAGGCAATGACGGACTCCGGATTCGCATCGAACGAGTTGGCCGTCTTGCCCCAGACGGTGACGCGCACAGAATAGCCCGTGTCGTCAACGAGGGTGAGCTCTCGTTTCTGGAAGGGCTTGCCAGACGTCTTGGACGTGATCTGGTCCACCTGGCCGACGTCTTTGAGAACGCCAATGACATCGACCGTGTTGTCCTTTTCCACGTTTTGCAGCTCTTGAATGGTGCAGAAGTTGAACCGGACCTGAGGCACGTTGGACTGGTCCTCGGCCTTTTCGATTCTCGTGTCACGCTCGAATGTGATTTCGTAGTCGTTGGGCAGATTGCTGAATTGCTTCTTGGCCAGCTGCACTCGGCAGGGGCTAGAAATGTAGTAGACTGAGCCCTCCTGCAGGACATCGTAGAAGGCATCACACTGGTCGTTGAAGCCGGTGGCCTTGATCTCGCCGCTTTCATCGAGCAGGTTGACGCTGAACAGCTTGCCCTCTCCCGTGGGCTTGTGCCACGTCTTGATGTCTGACTTGCTCGTGACGCGTGCCTTGATGGTCCATTTGTGCTGAAAAGGTGACAAGCCCTCGATGGGGTAGATGTTGCCGCCGTCGTGCGTGGCCGGTCTCGAAGGCATAGTCTGCGGCTTGCTTTCCTCCTTCTTGGACCCATAGAAATCGTTTCCAGTCATGGCTGCTGGCTTCGAATCGTTTGATTCCACGGCCGTGGGGTTGCCGACCTTTTCCTGCACGCCGAGTGATTCAATAACCTCAATGTCGAGAATGACGAGGATGCTGTGATCAGAGGCGTCAGCATTATGGCTTCTCAGGCCACTGACATGTGCGATAGGCACGGCTTGGCAACTCACTTCTTCCCCTTTAGGTTGTTGGGCGTATATTGTTTGACACGAGCGAAGCTGCCTCGGACCAACTTCTCGTCGTGAATGACATGATTAGCTTGGGTGGCAAGCATGGCTTGGACGTAGTGCTCGCCGTCACTCATGACCAGTCGGAACCGTTCTCCGCCAGTCACCGAGGCAGTCATTGGCTTGACTTGAAGACACTGCAGGACAGGAACGGGGAACATTTTGGCGGCTTTGTCGGGGTCATTGAAGATCACGCTGACAGCAGTAGTAGGTTCGTCCGTCAGTTTGTGAATCCGCCGAAGCCGTTTGCTTTAGAAAAAGGGAAGGGAGGGAAAGAAAACTCACTCAAGTGATCCCCTTGACAGGGCAGACGCGGCATCCATAGTATATAGCAGCTACAGTCAATCCAAACTGAATAAGTGTATCGGCTTCACGCTGACAGGCAAGACGGTGGTGATGGGTGACCTTGGGTTCACAAACGTCGGCAGTCGAAGTCGCGACGACGCGTCGGGCGCGTTTAGTGGAATCAGCAGGCTAAATGGGCCCCGCAGGCAGAAGGAGCGACCCATGCGTGTGTGTCGAGGCGGGGGTGCGTGGCGGCGTCATAAGTGATTATTATGTAAGCTGCTAATGCTCCTTTAGTACTGGCAGCGGAGGGAGGGGGGAATGGATGGAACAGATGCGGGCAGCAGCACTCAGTGACATTATTGAGCTCTGGGCAAAGTCCGGCGGAATTTTCCCTATCCGAGGTGTCTTGTCCAGTTTGACGCTTCGTCACTCAAATTCGAGGATCATACGTCTGCCTGATGCCCGCACTGTGGCCATGCGTGGTGTCGTCAGGTCGGCACTGGCCGCCCCCCAGGGAGCTTTGTTGACCTGAACTGGCGCAAGGGTTGCTCGCCGGCCGCCTCGTCATTTCTCCCACTTACATGGTGAAACCACGAGACGGACGTCCAGACACTCGCCGTACCCCGACCTTGCCATCAGTAGCCACCATGGCCGACGCAGAAAATGCCACAAAGGCTCCCGAGAGTGATGCTCAAGAACAGCAGGCACCGCAACCAATCATTCCTGGTGACACTCCGGCCCAGACCGGCCCAACCATGGGCGAGCATTGCGTCACTGATCGTCCAACCCGTGAGTTGCCTTGGTCCGCCGTAGGCCTCAAAGGGATCCTCCCACTTACAAAATCCCACAGCCGCCGGCCAGTCTTCGACCGGTGAAATCATCAAGCTCAATGACATCGATGTATGACGCCCCTGTCCCCCATCTCCACTGCAGCTCCCAGGCCTGACTGATGCATGGTGGGAAACAGGTCTACATTTCCAAGCCCGTCGACTACCCCCACACTCCCTCGAAGCTGCTGCTTCTCTTGACCGGCGGCACGGGCATCAAATCCACCAACAATCAGATCCAGGCCGACAAATTCGCCTCGGAGGGGTTTCTAGTCCTGATGCCCGACTTCCTCGGCGGCGACACGTCCCCCATCTCGACAGCCATCACCGACGACTCCTCGTCTGTACTCGAGCAGGTCAAGCTTAAAGCGGTCGAGGTCACAAAGTCCTTCATGATTGACATGTGGCTGGCGCGTATCACGCCCGAGAAGGTCATGCCAATCCTGCACAAGGTCATTGAGGCGGCACACGAGCAGTACGCCGAGGTCGTCAAGCACGGCGACGGAATATACGCCGTCGGCTACTGCGTCGGCGGTCGTTTCGTCCTACTGTTGGCACAAGAGAGTGAAGGCGCGGACGCACAGCAAGCAGAGCAAGCAGCAGCGAAGAAGGGGCCATACATTAGAGCCGGAGCCATAGCTCACGGCGCCTCGATCGCACCTAGTGATTTCAGTAACCTCAAGGCCCCGCTCAGCTTGGTTTGCATCGAAGACGACCCCCTGTTTCCCGACCAGGTCCGCAAGGCGGGAGAAGATGCCCTGACCAAGGCAGACTTGGAGCACGAAGTGCAGATATACCCTGGCGCTCCACACGGTAAGTAGTCCGTTGCGATGCGTCTAGCCCACGATGAACTGACCCCCATTGCAGGATTTGCTGTCGTGGGCGCGTATGCCGATTCTTCCATTACCGACGCACAAAGCACGGCATATGAACAAATGCTCAGGTGGATCAAGGATCATTAGCTTGCATCGTCATGATTGTGTGGACCAGTAGTTTCCGTAGCTAGTCAAGAGCAAGCCTGTCGTTGTATAGTTGCGTGGCGAACGCCTCCCCCACCCTTTACGAGATGGTACATACAATTTTGCCCGTGTTCTTGGCGTCCTCCATGTATTTGTGAGCCTCTCGGATCTCCTCCCAGGGCAAGACTTTGTCGATGATGATCTTGAGCTTGCCTGCCTTGAAGTGAGGGCAATACGACTCGAGCCGGTCCCTCAGCTTGCCCTGGTACTCCTCATCCCTGCTGCGCAACGTGCTGCCCTCGACGCGGATCCTCTTGAACAGGATCTGCGAAATGTCGGCGTTTGGCACCTTTCCTCCGCTGAGCGTGCCCAGGAGCACGATCCGGGCGTCCCTGGCGGCCACGTCCAGGTTCTTCTGAAAATAGTCGCCCCCGACAAAGTCGACGATGAAGTCGACGCCCTGGCCGCCCGTCCGGTCCTTGATCTCCGCGACCCAGTCCTGCGTCTTGTAGTTGAAGGCGGCCGTCGCGCCGATCTCGTCGCCCGCCACAAAGGCGCACTTGGCGTCCGACCCGGCCGTGGCGAAGATCTGGCTCGCGCCCGCCGCGCGAGACAGCTGGATGCCCGCGATGCCCACGCCCGACGCCCCCGCGTGCCAGAGGATCGACTTGCCCTCGGCAAAGCCCAGCACCAGATGGAGCGCCTGCGTCGCCGTGATCCACGTCTCGGGCACCGCGGCCGCCTCCTCGAAGCTCATGTGCTCCGGCTTGTGCAGCAGCATCTTGACGCTCACCGCAATGTACTCGGCGTACGCGCCGCCGTAGGCCAGCCCCAACACCTCCTGCCCGACTTGGAAGCCACTGCTGCCTTCGGAGGAGGTAGGAGAAGAAGAAGAAGACGAGGAGGAGGAGGACGGGGGCCCTAGGGATTCGACGACGCCGCTGAACTCAACGCCCAGGGTTTTCGGCGCCTGCGGCGGCAGCGGGTAGAAGCCGCGCCGCTGGACAATGTCCATCCGGTTGATGCCGAAGGCCTTGATCTTGACAATGGCCTGGCCCGGACCGGCGGTGGGCTTGGGCGTGCTGCCGTTGATGAAGAGCGCGTCGCGCTCACCGGTGCCGCCCTCGATATCTGCCCTCTCCTCCCGCCGGGGTCAGAAGAAAACACAGAAAAAGAGAGAATGGGGGGTAATGGAGGGAGGGAAGTGTGTGAAGGAGTGTGTGCAAAAGACACAAGGGTGCTTGCTGGTGTCCTCTCACCAACGGCTCTCATGGTGGCCATGATGCAACTAGACGCTCTTTGCTGGCCTCGACTAGGCTGATTACACACGTCTGCTACGATGATGGTTTGAAGGCGTTTTTGGGCAGAATTCTGTCATTGCACAGCTACGGCCGAGTCCAGGACAAGTGAATTATGCTGCGTGTTGAGTTGCGCTGCGCTGCCCCCCCGACCCCTCTTCCCGTCAGCGATGGCATTATTAATCATTGGTAGCTTCGTTGCTGCTAAGAGGCTCTTCTGCTGCTGCTGCTGCTTTGCATGTGTTTTCGCGATTGTGACCCGCTCTGTCATCAGTCGGGAATGGGGAATTGAGGAAAAAATCACGAGATTATCTTCAAGTCGCAATGTAGCGCATCAGGAACAACGCTGCAGCACAGAGTTCGTTTTTGGAAGCATGACCAGAGCGTGCAGGATCGGGGCGATCTACCATTTCAGATGATGGCGGGGTGGGCAGTGAGGTGATGCGACAGTCGCTCCCATGAAGAGAGCAGAAACAGGCACATACATTCAGCGCTGTAAGAACAGGTTGTTCCAATGAATTTGCCATGCCATTATGGTTGTAGCTTCATCGGAAGTTACCTGCAACGCTGAGCCAGCTCGAGGTCGAGAGGTCGAGTTCACAGCTCCTGGCCAGCGAGGACGGAGCTCCGTAATGCAAAGTCTTTGCGGCTCAAGCCTCCTCGCCAGCCGTCGTGCTGGATCTGGCTGGATGTTCGCGTTGCTCGCAGCTGGGCGCATCGGTCGCGCGGCGTATTGCTCATTCAGGACCAGACACATGGATCGTCGGGCAGAAACTATCGCCGTGGGGAACTCTGTTGCAAGAAGAGATGATCAGAGCTTGGAATGGGTCGCGGCGGCCCACGACATCCTGCAGCAGAATTGAGGTCTACAGCCGTCATTGTGCAAAGGGGGAAAAGAAGAATCGCAGTATATGGATTACAGAACGGTGCGACGGGGGATGGCCAAGCTCAGAAAGAGGGAGTGGAAGGTTTACCATCCGCATGTTTTTCACGCAGCCCACCAACAACAGGCTTTCAAGCCGGCCGTTCTCCCAGACTCGAACGTTGGTCTCTTGCATCCTTTGGTTTGAAGTATACAGCGAGCAGACACAAATACGAATTTTAGAAAACCCCAACGGGAAAAAAGCAACCAACCCAGTGATGCGCGGGATGCCTGCCGTCTTGGCTGCGGCCCGGCGGCCTGAGGTGTCGGACAGTTCCTGTTCGTGGAAATTAAATGGCCACCTGATCGGTAGAGATCGACGCGCTATTTATCGACAAGCTCAGTAGGGCAGCGTCCAATTTCGAAGGGGGGCTCCAACGGGGCCAGGATGGGATCAAGACGCGACTCAATACGAGAAAGGGGCGTTTTTCCCTCATATCCGAAGCTCAACGTCGTCAAGCCGGTCCGATCACCTCGACCAGGCGCTATCGATTGGGTTCGAGAGCGGCGATATACAGTACATAACGGGCAAGCCATTTACAGAGTATGTAGTGAGTGCAGACTCGTACGACTTGGCTGGCGTCTTCCATTATCCAGCAATTGGAAGCTTGCTGGCTTGTGACTAGATTTTCTCCACGGAGCATATTAGTACTCTATGCACGAATTGTTATTGGGCCGGCTGCGAGCAAGTTGGGCCGACATGGCTTTCTGCTGCCGACAACCGATCCACTGGCGCTTGGACGGACTCGGCTGGACAAAAGGCCACTTACTGAGGCTGCCTGCTACAAACGGATATTAATTGAATACGAGGCCGGGCGATAAACACGTTGGCCGACCTTGGCCACTTATCGTGTCTCGCCGAATAGAGCAGGTTGTTTTGTTTGGGGAGACTGTGCGTTTCCCTGTTTCAACCCACCATTATTACCGAGCAACGTGCTCGGGTAAATGATGGTAAATGAAAGTTTAACGCAGAGCCCAGAACCGTTCGAAGCGATCCGCCTCGTGTCCGGAGACTGGCCGAGTTAGGCTTGATTTGTCCCGCTGATGACGAAGCCAAGACGAAAGCGTGAGGCCGACATCAACGAGCGGACGAGAAAGAGGCGCACAGGACAAGCGCGATAGGTGAGCCTCTTTCGACACTTGCGCCGTGATCAGCCGCATCCTGGGACCAAAAGTGACATCAACATCTGGCACGTTACACGGAGCACTGAGGCTGCCGTCCATGAGATCACGGACCTCAGTGATGGGCAATGATTGGATTGGCCTCCAACACTCGCGTCTTGGTCCCTCCTGCCCCCTTCGCTGAGTGTCCGGCACGAATGTACTTGGCTCGCTCAGCCCGTCATGCGGATAATCTCCGCCATCCTCCTTGCATCGTCGAAGCCAAACGATGTCGGATCCCAGTGTGCAAGAGTGCGAATGTTACCGCGGCGCATCCAGGATATGCGGTCTGCCTGCAACGCTGTGGCACACCGAAAGGAGCAGAGCCATCGTTCAGCCTGGCTTGACGGAGCAGAACAATAGCTTCCGATTGCACAAGTGGTGGATTAGGGGGAGATTACAGAGGGTCTCGACCACCATTCGCCGGTCCGCGAAGCCAGCCACGTCGCTGCAGAAGGCTTACGTGCCCTAAGAAGCCCAGAGGGCGGGAAGGCGGCCAAAAGCTCTCAGGCTAAACGGCACAGAGAGACAAGGAAAAGATTTTTCAGTTCCGTGATTATGAGGACAGGGTCTGAGTAGCACGAGAGGCCAGGAAATGAAGAAGAGGGGGGAGGGAAATCAAAAAGAGTAAATACAGCGCCCTGGCTAGAGAGGAGGTGGGGAAGGCATAAGGCGGTTCGGAATGAGCTAAACCACTTCTAGATCCATGATTCGCTCTCTGGCCAATGAAGACTCAAAATTGCTGACAAGCCCCGCTCTTTCCCTGGTAAGCAGACGGGCGGCTGCTTTGGCAATACGAAGCTGTCGGCAGGGGCGGCTGGCTTGTCACCATGGCAGACAACCACTGACGCGGTGTTGATGACAGGAGCCAGCATCGAAGATGTCTCACTGGCTGCATCGGCGAAGTGTTGGCCATGACAGTAATGTAAGCCCACGGGGAGGCGTCGTGTGGGACGGAGGAACCTCAAGGCAGTCATCTTTCAGCTGTCCCACCGTCATCCAACCAGAGCCCTGTCGACCAAGGAGCATGCCTGCATCAAGGTTTTCAGCACCGAGGCCAAATCTCGCTTACCTGTCCATCCATCGTGCCTCGATCAGTCATGTTTCCCTACAATCAGTCAATACGACCCCGCGCACTCGATCGACTCTATTTTGAAGTTCGGTGCCGCTTGGTGTCGGGACTGCAAATCGACAGCCACTCCGCCCCTTGCCCTCCTGACTAGTGAGGGCGAGAAGGGAAAGTAAGAAGACAGGAGCCGGGGGGTGGGGGGAGGGACGAAAAAGTAGGACTTGCATACTAAGTAGTTTTGCCTTAGGTTTTACCTGACGGCAAAACGGGCGGGTGAAAAGCACAACGTGCTCCCATCCCAGGAACGACACGTCGGGCTTGGAAAAGCCGCTGGGGGCTGATCCCAACGAATGACGGTTCCTGCATTAGCGCCTCTGCGAGCGACCTGTCTCCCCTACGTCCATGTCCTCCAAAAACAACGCGCTAGCAGCATGCTGGCATGGCGCAAATGACAGTCCCGCCAAGAGCATCTCACTGTGCCTTGCAAACAAGACAGCGCCAACGCACCCGTGCGCAGCTAGCGTGGCTAACTTGTTGACATGCAGATGCTAGTCGGATCTGAGGGTGCAATATTGTATACACGGGTCGTTGAGGAAGGAATCCGCGCGTTGAACCGACCCGGTGGCAGCCACCCAACGGCGACGGCAAAATCTCTTCTTCGCCTACGCGGCTCCTACTCCGTCGGAGTATTTTCCGCGTCAAACGGTCAATTGGGCGCAGGCCGGTCGTCGGCGATTGCGTATGCTTCCAATGCAATGTACGGATACACTTGGTCAGTATTTCTGCTTTCAGCCATGTGCAATCGACAGTCTTGATCCGGCAGGGCCGCTATCGGATAAGAAGAAAAAACAATGCATCCCTCGCCCCCAGAGCGATGACGGGAATCCTCCCCCATAGCTGCCCGTCATGGTCATAACAATAACAAGCACAAGGCATGGTTTGTCTAGGATCTGGTGTGCCCGAGAAAGCAGTATGTTGTTCAGATTTCATCATTTTGTCTATAAGCGCGGACCATCTGCTTAGACGACAGCCAAGAGCGGAGAAGCGGCTGTAGTTGTGGCCCTACGGCAATCAATGATCACCTCCACAACTGGCGCAAGATCCAGTGTTTATGTTGCGGTGAAGATGACGATGCATAAAGTCTAATACTGCTAATTGTAGCATCACAAGGTCCGCCCTCCGTGCCGCAAGTCATGGCTCGTTTGTACCAATATGCAGCACTCTATGAGGGCGACGGCGATGATAAAACGAATGGGTCTTGCGCTATATGTCCCCTGTCTTCAGGTGGAGGGGGATCGCCGAGCGCTGTATCGAGCATCACAGCGGTTATGATCACTGCGGATTGTCGGTGGTATTGTATCCTGCACGCCATGGACGCAGGGACGGGTACCTTGCATCTGACTGGCCCGACTCCCCTGCTCTGTTGTCGCTCTGCCCCTCCCCTCCCCCCCTTCCTGGGTCCACAACAAAGGCCACCATCTGCCCATTGTCTTGCTTGTTCAGTTCTGACTCTGCACAGCGGCTGGCCCCACCCTGCTTTGTCCCATTCACACCTCCCTCGTGCTTGTACCCCTGCGTCGCTCCCCTGGGCTGGGGTGGTGGCCAACCCTGGATCGTCGGCCGCGCTGCCGTTCATCACGGCTGCGTGACTATGGCAACTCGCTTTGCCTCTCCCCCCCCCTGGTCGTGCTGTCCGCCCACTTTAGCAATTTTAGCACGCCGCTGGGCCCCCCCTCCCCCTGTGTCCAAATTTGCAATCTCCTGGCCGGGCGGCTGGTCGCCTTTCTGTATAAAGATGCTTTTCCTCCTGGTTCTTCACCACACGCTTCTTTTCCCTTTTCCATCCACACACTCACACTCGCTACCTTTCCATTACCCCGACTTTCAGTCACTTACATTCGTTTTAATCAACAATTAACTCTTTCGAGTTACCTAATACCGACAAGATGAAGTACGCTGCTGCCCTCATCGCCGCCGCCGTTGGCGCCAACGCCTGGAAGAACGCCACCGTCGTCACCGAGGTCGTTTCGAGCTACGTTACCTACTGCCCGGGACCTACCCAGATCACCCACGGCACCAAGACCTACACCGTCACCAAGGTACGATTCTTTCCGGCGAAGGAAGATTGGGCTCGATTGCGTCTCTGGGGAAGATTCTCGGTCATCACCAGGCAGCAAATGCCGGAGATTCCCTGGATCCTCCCAGCCGCAAGCCAATCACGCCTACCTACGTTCAATGAAACCGCAAGACTGACAATGAAAATAGCCCACCACCCTGACCATCACGGACTGCCCCTGCACCATCACCAAGCCCGTCGTTGTCACCAGCTCAGTGGTCTGCAACAACTGGTAAGTTTCCTGATCTGGCAACTGCAGCAAACGAATGCTGACCCTTCTCCAGCCCTCCCCCTCAGAGCCAGAGCAACTACCCCAACGCCACCACTCCCATCACCAACGGACCCAAGCCTGTTCCCACCCAGACCGGCAGCGGTGTCGTTCCCGTTCCCACTGCCGGTGCCGGCAAGATCGCCGCTCTCTCTGGCGCTGGTCTGGCCGGTGTCGTCGGTCTGGCCGCTTTCGTCCTGTAAATCAGCCAACTTTCACATCTCGCTATCCGCGTGACTGGGATCTAGATCCCATGAGGCGCGGACGAGGCCAGGTCCCCGTCAGGTTCCTGACGGGGGACGTGTCGTGGAAGATTGATGGCGCGTGGCCTGCCACGAGCGGACGAAAAATTTAGCGACTTAATCGGATGTGTATAGAATTGTTTTTTGGGTTATGAACATATGAGCCCGGAGAATTGCGCGTTGCCACTTGAGGAAGGGCTCACAGGTCCTGGCCTTTACGGATATCTTTCATGAAAGACTCTGTGTGTGCGGTCTTGGATCTTTTTTATTACTATTATTTCCGGCGCTCGGAATGTAATGTGCCTTTATCAGCAATAGGCTTCTGGATCTTTTTAACGACCTATTTGACAAGAACTCTGTCTCTCACATAAAGGCGCATTCTTTCCCGCGGATCCCTTCTACCCATCAATTTTGTCTCATATCTTCTCTCGACCGCTCACTCTGCAATGCAGGATGGTAGGCTCCGAGCAAACTATTTAGTTTTGTCAGGCGTGTTTTAAGGTCTCGACAAGTGTTCTCGATACTGGTTTTTCTGATCACTCTTTAGAAGAATCGCAGAAAGACCAGTATGCAAGGGGCTCGTTTTTGGCCTGGCGATCTTAATGATTTGCTTCTTTCTTCTTTTCTACCACTTCTCTTCGTCCCCTATCGCTGTTTACGTGTGACGTTTGTTTTTCTGGATTTCCCCTCCCTGGGCTTGTGTTCCTCGCGCGTTGCTCTAATTGTCTGTTGACTTGTCTTTGAACGGTGGATTGTCCTGATGTCACACATGCTGTCTGCCCTTCTACAACGAGAGCAAGGGGGAAGAAAACCCCTTCCCCCCTTGCACCGACCCTTGAATGGCCCAATATGTTTTGCAATGCGGTCATATGTACGGGTGCCTGTTGCAGTCGTTGGCAGCAAATCGAGTACATGACGGGGGTAATCCGATTTGAGACTTTTGTTTCTTCCCTCCGCATGTTTACCTGACTGACCCTGGGACTCCCTTGTTTTCCCTCCTTCTATTTTTCTCCCCCGGAGAATTGAGCGTTTCCGTACATGCGTGCGTGCGTGCGCGCGCGCGCGTGTGCGTTGCTGCAGACATGGGGGGGTACTTGGTTCCTGGTCGTTTAAGCTTTGGCCAATTGGTTTCTGTTTCATCCCATATTGTTCCGCCGGCCAACCTCGCCCGTCATGCCCGAAATAGTATTCTCCGTGTTTGGGACTCTGCCAGCGTCCATTTTTACGTTGTTCTGGCTCGCGAGCCCGGCAGTGCATACATCATAGGAGGCAAATATCCGAGCGGATCAAGTGACTGTATTTTTGTGCGGTGCCCACCGTTGTGTCACCGTTGTTAAACTCTGTCCTATTGTGCAGTCCCCCTTTGTGCGACGTGCGTTGTGCGACCGAATGAAGGGGGAGAAAACGAAAGACCGCGTTTGCGGCCTTCAGTTACCTTACCCTACATACATGCCAATAACCGATAGAATGCTTCAAACAAGTTGACTGGCTAATTGCTATTTTAATTGGGCTCTCGCGTGGCTGGTATACGAGCTGCATTACGTCACGTATTGCTCACGTTTTTGTGGCTTGCAATTAACTTTGTGTTTTCTCGTCATACGGGAAGGGACGCTGATCTCCGAGCTTCTGTACATGAACGTAAGGCTCGGTTGAAACACGAACCATGTTTCCTTGCAAGGTTTATTAGAAGAGAAAGCAAAGAAAACCCCCCGACCCTGACATCGGTCGATCACGGCGGCGGGTCATTGAGATTTTTTTCTCCTCATCCTCTTTCCCTCGCTTCAGATGAGGAAGGGATCATCCCTACCGTCTCATGACTCGGCTGGAGGAGGATGAGCCGATCATCGCGCACAGGTGCGCAGAAGCAGAAAGACAGAAACAAGACAAGAGAAGGGAAAAAAAAAAAAAGACGTTCACCATGAGATATTTCGAGCGCAGCCAGGCCAGCCTGCGGTAGCGCCGCCGAAGGCATATTCACAATTAGACAGGATTCATAAGATCGCCGTTGCTACCTGTGCCTCTCGCGGCGCTGCCGCCGGCTGGGTCTGCGGCGAATGGGCTCACGCAGCAAGGGACCGAGATCCAGCTCATTGCTACCGCTGAGATTGAAAATATTCTTGCCTGAAACGGCCGTCCGCTCGGATGTCTGAGCTGAGTGGAAAGAGAGGCTTGCGACCAGAAATTTACATTCTGTTTCCCATACCAACCGTGCCGCGGGAAAGGAGGACCTGAAGTCATTTCGTTCCCTGGATCGGGCTGCATATTGAGTGCGAAACGTCATGCTGGGTTGCCCATGCTCGTTGCTGTTTACAGCGCGACGGGACGTGAATGTGTTACCGTTGGCTTTGTGGTGTTGTTTTGCCAGGTGAGACAAAGCGATAACGGGTGCTTGCATTGGCAGAGATGACGTATGTAGCCACGGGAGGCGCCTCTGTCTCTGATGCAGTCCACGGAACCTGGTCAAAGATGTCTTGCACCATGGCATTGCATAGCACGGCGCTGATATTGATAATTGGATCTGCGTGCCTGGGGTGCCGGGAAATGCCTCAGGGCGATCACCACATCAAAGATACAACGGCTACAGCAGCTACGAGAAGGGTCTGATTGGATTGAACAGAGTAGGACGCTGCCGCCATGTTGTTCCTCTCGGTCAAGATACAGAGAGTCAGATTCAGCGAGCAATGAGAACCAACGAGCGAGTGGGAATGCGGTTTCGGCGAATCATAGCCGCAGCCAATGGCCTCGGTGCCGTGGCTGGACTTTTGGTCTTGTAAGTCAGCGAAAGGGCTTCGGCGTGCGCGTCTCCAGACCATGCCATCATCGAGAAAGACTTGCCGTGGCTGCATCGCGTGAGAGACCTGCATCTCGGTCAATTTTTGACCAGGAAAGAGGTCTTCCTCCGGCCTGCCTCGGCATTGCCCCCTTCCGAGCAGTCACATCCGGTCGCTCCTGACACTCACATTCGAGCGAGAGCCGAGGGGCATGCTTTGCGTGTGCCTGCACCTTGCGCTTGGCTGTCACACTGTCACCGCACTGCCAATGCACCACACGTGACCCAGCGACCCGCTTGGAGATGCAGCCGGACCTGCGTTCTCCTCGAACGCCACGCAGTTCACGCCGGTAGAGATAAGCCCATGTCTGGGAGAGCGAAAATAGTCCCAAGCTAAGGCCCAGTCGAGTCTGGGCAGCGCCGAGCCCTTCACCCATTATGAGCTGAAATGTCCTTTCTCAAGTTCAAGCTGGATCACGTCCCTCCACGCGCAGCACCCCTCCCCATAGCTTCCCGGGCGTCATCCACAACGCCACCAGGCTCACCCGCATTCCCACCACCACCACCTCGTCTGTCAGCTCCGCTAGCTCCGTCGGCACCCTCAGCACCAGCTTCCGCTCCGGCCTCATTCTTGCCTCTGGCCGCGCCGCCTGCTGCTGCTGCTGTTGCTGCTCCGCGAGGTCCGGCCAGTGCCCCGGTCCCGGCCCCGGACGACACCAAGGTGCCATGGAGCAAGCGGCCCGCCACGCCGCCAAAGGCAGGCGAACTCTCCTTCAGCCTCAGGAGCTGGAAGCGTATCAAGACTCGTCAGACCACGGCATGTGCTGAGTGCAAGGCCTCCAAGGTCCGCTGTGAGAGGGCTGCTGCGGCGGAATCGGGAGATGCGTGCCGTCGGTGCTTGCGCCTCGACAAACAGTGCTTTTTCGACTCCAAGCCAAGAACGCGATCAACGACGGGGAAGCCGCCTGCTCACGAGGAAGCCGCTTCCACAGAACGTGACAAATTTGTGTCGAGGCGGAGTCCCGACTCGCTGCGCAAGTCAGGGACTGAAGCTTGTTCCAGCCTTGTCCATCGCCTGACAAGGCAACCATGTAAGTCCCCGAGAGGGTCATGCCTAGAGGGAGAAAATTGGGCAAACTGACTCGAGGGCAGCCTCGCGGCCTTTTCCGTCCATTGAGAACAAGCAGCTCGATATCAGGATTGACTCCCTGATCAGCCGGGAAGTGGCCCAGCAGGTCTTTCACCACTTTGTCAACAGCGTGGCACCGAAATGCCCTCTGGTCGTCTTTGCGGCTGGGACCCCACCGGAGTTTGTGAGGGAGACGAGGCCTTTGCTTTTCTTGTCAATCTTGAGTGTCGCCTCGTCTGGCTACTGCAGCGTGGAAAAGCAGACAGAATTGGCTCTGGAGTCTAAGCGAGCGCTCGCGGACCGTGCCATGGTGCAACGCGACAAATCACTTGAGATTGTCCAATCTCTGCAGGTTGTTTGCTTGTGGTACAGGGCGATAGATGGGCACAAAGAGCTGAAGCTGGCCCAGCTCGTACAGGTCACGGTCACAATGGCCATGGGCCTTGGTCTCGACAGGTTGCTGCAAGCAGTAGACGATCCTCAGACTTTGTGGGACAGGGCAGAAGGCCAGAGAGCATGGCTTGGCTGCTTTCTTCTATCCGCCAGGTACTTCTTCACCTAGCTCACTGACAAACTCTAACGCCAACTGACAGCAAGCCAGCGTCTCGTTGCTGCTGCGATGTCCGATCCTGATGCACTGGACTCCGGACATGGACGTGTACATGAATGACTTACTGAGCGGTCAGGCGTGTCAGTCGGACGTATTCCTCTGTGAGCTCGTCAGGACAGAGCATATCTGCTACAGCGCTCACCGAGAACTCTTGTCAGCCCACCATGGCGGACCCGCGTTCATCAACAACCCAGATTCGACGGAGATGATACGCCGTCTTCAGTCACGTATCGACGAGTGGGCTGACCGCGGCGGAAACGAGTTACAGAGGTGTAAGTGGCGCCGATGTTGCTCTCTGCGCAGATCTGACCAACACAAAACAAAAACAGCGCTCCTCGACTTCAGCAAATGTGCGGCCTCTTTGTTTGCCCACGAGCTCGTGATGCACGTTGGTGGCGACGAGGACGAGTTTCGCGCCCCTTTTTCCGTGCAATCACTCCAAAGTTGCAAGTGTCTCACGGAGCAGACGGACAAGGAGAGGCTCTCAACGTTTCGGAGAATTATTGCTGCTTCGCACGGACTATTGAATACGTTTCTTGGACTATCGCTGTTCGACATTCTCTCTCTCTCACCTCATATATACGGTGGCCGCGTGATTTACTCCCTAGTTCTCCTGTGCAAGCTCTTCCGAGCCATCATGCAAGCACCCGGAGAAATGAGAGCCCTGATACGCATTGACGACTTACGATTAGGTGAGTATCTGAATCACCTGGACCACCTTGCCAAGGCCCTCATCAGCCACGACGAGAGAAGCGCACTGAGCAGGGCGTTCCTCGTCATTGACCAACTGAGGGAATGGTACCACATGCATCGATACCAAGCCCCGTCAAGCGACAGCTCGCCAGTGGCGGCGATTGCCTCCCAATCTTGTCGCACGAGCCAAGGGTCCTCCCCTCGCGCGGCCCTGCATCACGCACGGGGCCCGCAGTGTTTTGACTCGCTGGCTCAGCAGTCCAAGGAAGAAGCGTACAACCCATCTATGGATCCGGACCCCTTTGGCACCGAGGGCGGGACCAAGGAGGGCTGGTTTCTATGAGGAGTTCCCTCCTCCTTCCCGTTGGTCTGCTCCCGTGGGCAGCTTGGCTGAGAAGGTCTACGTTTCACATGTAATGATGATGACTACAATGAAAGGCTTTATTCAGGCCATTGACTCTATCTACTTTTCTATAGTGTGTAAACAAAATGTCAAGGCTTTGTGCATATAGCTTCTACTGCCAAACCCGAATATGATTCCTTGCGCTGTGGTTCACCACTGAAATCTGTCTTTTCGTGTCCATCTGCTGCCCGTCCTGTTTATTCGATGACATGGATAGGATCGTTTGCACGTGGGTCGGGTCTGCCTCTTCTCGATGGCGACCCTGACGCGAATCAAATCAAATTCGCGCCATAAAGCTGTATGTACAGTGTCTGTATAGCACATCACAGCGCGAGAGGTTTTCGAGCGCAGCGAGGACAGCCCGCTGCAGGCGACCCCCGGTAGGGCCGCCGGAGGCAATGAGTCCATACGGCTGGTCGGCTCGAAACTGTACAGTAAACGTTGCAGAGCGCGAGGCAACTCGAGCGCAGCGAGGTCAGTCCGCGGCAGCGAACCCCGGTAGTGACCCTGCTTTCCCCCCCGTGCCACGTACACTCGCGCGGGAAGACGTCAGATGGCTGAGCGCGACGATGCGAGCTGACTTGCACCGACACAACGGCGGTACGAAGGCCAAGCGACTGATTGGTCGCTTGATTGCCCGCTTGGGCATAGCGCGCAGCACGTCGATGCATGGCGTTCTGCCTGTTCGGGATCTGACGAGAGCGCGGCTGCGAGAAGGTTTCGGGGGGATCCATTGGGGCGGCGCCAAGGGGGGGGGGCAAGCCGGCTGGGCCGTTGGGGGGAAGCCGCATTCTCTCGGCGTGTACAGTAGTGTATACACGCCGTCGCGGGACAAAGAAGGCAAATTGCCTGGTCTCCCTGCTTCCCCTATCCTTTCTCCGTGTTGTTCGCCGTTGGGAGGATGCACAGCTCTCGAGCCCTGCAGGTGCGGGCGCATCCCTGTCGTCTTCGTCTTCATCGGCCAAACGGATGCGGAGGCAACGGATGCGGGGCGATGCAGCGGGAACAGACGGGAAGACGCCCCACTCAAGCAGGCACCTCCCTCTTCCGAGCAACATGGTGAAGGAAAGCTCGTCGTCGTGCCTTCCGCGTCTTGCCATTCTGTGCATCTGATCAGGGCAGGAAGCAGACAATGACCCTCGGCCATGGCCTCGAAACATGCGGGGTCCCATCTCCAGGACGAGGTCCTGCGCCACAGCTTGGACAATGCCCATGAGTTCTGGGCACACCAGGCCGAGCACCTCCACTGGCACAAGAAACCGTCCGAGACGCTGCGTCGGACGCGGCGCACTCTGCCGGCGCTTGGCGTGACTCACGACAGCTGGGAGTGGTTTGCGGGCGGCGAGATCTCGACCTGCCACAACTGCGTCGACAGACACGTTGCAGCCGGAAGGGGCCATCATGTCGCCATCTACTATGACAGCCCTGTCACCCAGACCAAGGAGACGTATACGTACCGCCGCCTGCTTGACGAAGTCCAGGTGCTGGCTGGCGCCTTGCGGGCCGAAGGTGTTGGCAAGGGAGACGTCGTCATGTTGTACAGTGAGTGCCGTGCCGAGACCTGTTCACACGAGACATGGAGGAGATGGACGGAACGAATACTCATCACCCGTGACAGTGCCCATGATCCCAGCGGCCGTGGTGGCCATGATGGCCGTCAGCCGCCTCGGCGCGGTTCACGCGGTGGTTTTCGGAGGCTTTGCCCCCAACGCCTTGGCCCAGAGAATTGACGCATGCAAGCCGGTTGCCATCCTCACAGCCTCTTGCGGCATCGACGGGAACAAGCCTCCCATCGCCTACCAGCCGCTCGTGGAGGAGGCCGTCGGCGCTGCTTCCCACAAGCCGTCCCGGATCCTGATATGGCAGCGACCGCAGGTACGCTGGAACCCGCAGCGCCGCATGGGCCAGGCGACGTGGCAAAAGGTAGTGAGGAGCGCCCGTGCCCGACAACTTACGGCCGAGTGCGTGCCCGTTGCCAGCTCAGATCCCGTGTACATTATCCACACTTCGGGAACGACGGGCGCGCCGAAAGGCGTCGTGAGAGACGCTGCTGGCCACGCAGTCGGGCTGCAACTGTCCATGAGCTATCTTTTCAACATCCAGGAGGGCGACGTGGCTTTCACAGCCTCGGACATAGGCTGGGTCGTTGGCCATTCATACATTGTGTATGCGCCGCTCCTGGCAGGCGCCTCGACCGTGCTCTATGAAGGGAAGCCCGTCGGCACGCCGGACGCGTCGGCACTCTGGCGCATCGTCGACGAGTACAAGGTGAACATGCTGTTTACGGCACCGACGGCCCTGCGCGCCATCAGGAGAGACGACCCGGAGAACAAGTTCTTCTGCGAAGTGGGCAGCAGGAACGGTCTCCGGTCGCTGAGAGCTCTGTTCTTGGCGGGAGAGCGCTCCGAGCCCTCGATCGTGTCCACGTACCAGGACCTGTTGGAGAAGTACGCCGCGCCTGGCGCGCAAGTCATTGACAATTGGTGGTCGAGCGAGTCCGGCTCGCCCATTACCGGACGTGCCCTCGTTCCTCACGTGGGCCAGGACCGAGCCTCCACGATCAGAAAGCACCCTCCCACGGCCATGAAGCCGGGGAGCGCCGGAAAGGCCATGCCTGGGTTTGACGTCCGCGTGGTGGATGACGACGGGCGCCCGCTCAAGCACGGCAGCATGGGCAACATTGTGCTCGGCATGCCTCTAGCGCCGACGGCATTCCGGACGCTGTGGGGAGACGAAGAGAGGTTCTACAAGAGCTACTTGAAGAGGTTCAATGGGCGGTGGCTGGACACCGGGGATGCCGGGTTCATCGACGAAGACGGCCACGTCCACATCATGAGCCGCAATGACGACGTGCTCAACGTCAGCGCACACAGACTATCAAGCGGTACGATTCAGGTCCCACGCGTGCCTCTCCAAAACCCCTCCCCCCAACACTCCCCTTCACGATTGTTCCGATTCGTCCCGGAACTGGAAAGCAGCATCTGACACTGGTAGCAGGCGGCATCGAGCAAGCCATCACCTCGCATCCTCTCGTCGCCGAGGCCAGCGTCGTGGGCGTCCCAGACGCCATCAAGGGACAGCTCCCATTTGCCTTTGTTACGCTGTCCTCCGCCGATACCGCCGACAGGGATGTAGCAGAAATACCGGAGGCAAAGCTCGCCGCAGAGATCCAGGCCCTTGTGCGCAAGCAGGTCGGCGCCATTGCGTCGCTGGGGGGCATCATCCTGGGAAAGGGCGGCATGATCCCCAGAACGAGGTCTGGCAAGACGATCCGGCGCGTGCTGCGCGAGCTGGTGGAGAACGGCGTCCACGGCGACTTTGACAAGCCGGTGACGGTGCCGAGTACCGTGGAGGATGCGTCGGCGGTGGACGCGGCGAGGGAGAAGGTCAGGGAGTACTTTGGCCGGGCCGGCACGAAGCACGCCGCCTTGGAAGCGCGAGCGAAGCTGTAGTGCAGCTGGGAGTGCCGCTTCCGGATGGCGATTCTAGGTTTTCGCTGACGTAGGCTTCGACGTGGCTTCGCAATGGGTGCCAAGATGTCATACTGCAGTGCCTGTAGAGTATGCAGCCCGGGTATCGCCGCAGAAGTGGCGAAATTCCTGAAGGAGGGCACTTCTTTCCCCAGAATTTCGTGGAACCTTTGCCCTAGGTACATGTGCACGGTTTTCTCCCACGGGCAGGCAGGCAGGCTCGTTTGCAAGCCAACCCCAGCGCGGCTCAGGGACGGCACTTGTTGTAGACGCTCGCTTGGCCAGCTGGGCTGCTGCCTCTCGCAAAGCGCGCCTCGGACAGCCGCTTGCCGGCCTTGACGCTCTCGAGAACCCTATAGACAGGAGCAGTCAGCCATTTGCCTCTAGGTTCGCCTCTCCATCTCACGCCTGTGTCTGCAGTCCAAAGTAAAGAAACGTGACCGCCGTGGCGCACCCTCAGCACCTTCGAGCGCAGCGAGGCCCGCCCGCCGCAGGCGCCCCCCGGGAGGGCCGCCGGAGGCATACACTAAAAGACCAGGGACCAGCACCGGAGTGCGTTCTTCTGTGGTTATGCCTCCGGCGGCCCTACCGGGGGTCGCCTGCGGCGGGCCGTCCTCGCTGCGCTCGACTGTTTCTCGCCCCCAGGCCCACCCGTTGCCGTTTTCTTGCGGGTGCTCGCAGGTCTGGGACTCACCACTCCACGCCCACGAAGTACACGCCGCATCCCCTGACGCGCCGGATCTCCCTGTCTGCCTTGCCGCCGGCCAGACCGCCGCCGCCGCCGCTCCCGCTCCCCAGCACAACGTGCGTGACGGCCCTGCGCCCCAGGTGCAGCGACATGCGCGCCCCGTGCTCCGCCAGGACGTGCTTCAGCTTGTGGTCCGATATGTGCGGGAACGTGCTGCCGTTGACGTAGATTGTTGTTCCGGCAAAAATGCCGCGGCTGCCACTACTTGTATCTGCACTGTTACTACTGCTGCTGCTGCTGGCGGTGGCGGTGTTCGCCGCTACTGCTGCTGCTGGAAATGATGATGATGACGATGGTAACGATGGTGTGGCGGCTGTACGAGGTGTTTCCATCAGGCCCGGCCGGCGAAGCATGTCGACCACGCTGTTCTTGCTCTTTTTTTCCAAGCCAGCTGCTCCTGTCTTTGCTCCTGCTCCTGCGGCGGGGCCGTTTCTGCCGCGCCGGAGCTGGTGGTTGAGCTGGCCGTTGCGGAGGTCGCGCCAGCCGGTCGGCTGTCTCTGCTCGGCGCGCTGGTGGCCCGTGGACGACGAGTTCCACGGGTCAAAGGCGGGTGCGTGTCTGGGCTGGGCCGCTCTCGGCAGAGCAGGCGGCGGCGGCAGCGGCGGAGGTGCCATCCTTTCCTTCTTCTTGGGCGGGCGGGATATAATATCCCTTTGGTAATTTCCACAATGCTTTGATGAATGATGCTGTCTGTTGAGGGTATAAATATAGGTTTGTGAATGGCGCTTTGTTTTGGGGCGTTGGCGCCGTGCAGACGACTGCCCGTGGCACAGCTTCTGAGGCGATTGCGTCTTCCGGTTGGCTTTGTGACGCAATATAATCTGGTGCCGTAGAATTTTTATGGTGTATGTGTGCATGGCAATGCCGGTTTGATCATGCCGGCTGCCCTTTGTTGTTGTTGTTTTTAATGTTGCCGTTGCTTGGACGTGGCTTCGTTCACGCCGTTGGCAGGCGGCGGCAGCGGCGTTAGCTTGCTTTACCCGGTGGCTCGGGGTCACATGGGGATCAATCAATCAATGACCAACATACTTTATGATTAGCACTATGCGCTAGTTCTCGCCTTAGCGTTCTTTCACACACACACACACACACATATATATATACACCGTCGCACGTCTGCCAGGCTCGCCGGGTGTCGCTTTTGGGGATGATGGGGCCGTGCCTTGCTGGGCGATGGCCGCGTCGCTGGCGCATGCGCGGCTTCATGTTCCCTGCGCAGCCTTCGAGCTTGCGAGGCCAGCCCCCGGCAGGGCCGCCGGAGGCAAAACACCACCAAAGCGTGAGTGAGATCGAGCTTGCGAGGCCAGCCCGCGGCAGCGCCGCCGGAGGCATAACCACAACCACAAAAGCACCGTGATGCAGTGGCTGTGATTTTGCCTCCGGCGGCGCGGCCGCGGGCTGGCCTCGCAAGCTCGAGCGTGGCAAGGCAGCGGTACCAGCAGCTGCTAGGCAGGCGTCGAGGTGACGGTGTGGCATAGTCCTGCTTCTACCCATTTGGGTAATGACGAGCACGTCTCGGACAAGAGCAGCGTTTGCCGAAGAGCGTGGATGCGGATCCGAGCCGGAGCCTTCCCCCTGCCTGGAGGCTTTGTGTACTTTCTGGGGGATCTGGGGCTTCGAGACCGGTTGAGAGCCGGAGGTCTCCGGAGAGCGTCTTCCTCAGTGCACCTGTAGGCCCGGTCCCGCGCTGACCATTGGCACATGGCAGAGTTTGGACCGAACTTGCTACGAAGCGCGGCAGGATCGGCTGGCCAATGGGCTGATGACGGGCCTCTCAATAGCAGGCTGGCGAGCACCGGCACGACAGAACAGACGGGTCTGTGTCGTGCAGATGGAAGCCTTAGGGGCATCTCGTGGAGGAAAGGGACCGTCAGGCGGCCGCCGTGCCTTCCACGAGGGGTGTACATAGAGACTAGAAGGTGTATATAAACGCCAAGTATAAGTTACCTGTCAAACATGTGTATCAAGACTGGTAGTACACCAAAGACTAGACATGTGTATAGACGTGGAGACTCGAAAGCACTCAAAAGATGACATATATTTTCATATGAATAGAGGTTGAAAGTTGTCAAGACCAGAAGGCGTTTGCAAATACTTGGGGGCGTGCGTAGAGACTGGCAGAGGTACTGGACGCTTCAAGAAACCTCATGCCCGAGCATCCTCGAGCTTGCGGGGCCAGCCCCCGGCAGGGCCGCCGGAGGCAAAATCACAACCACTATATTATGGTGTTTGTGGTTATGCCTCCGGCGGCGCT
>JAPFUF010000376.1:0-34286 GCA_030780645.1 Aschersonia sp. MBC 508 | reverse complement strand
GGGGGGGGGGGGGGCCAGGGAAGTTGGGTGGTGTGTGGCTGTGCGATCCCCCACTGCGCGGCGGTCCGTCATCGCTTTGCCCCTCCCCCGTCCCCCACACCATCGTCATCATCTCTTATAGTTCGTAACGACCAACCGAGGTGTCACTGCAATTTTTGGATCAGTCCCTATAAACTCGTTGGCTCTGGCCTCGTCCACAATCGCTTGGCCGGTTTGCACCACTTGCGATTGACGCCTATTCGTCTCCCCCCCTTTCCTGTGCACATCGAATTCCCTGCATAGTCATCTCATCGCTCTCTGTGTCTCTCCCCGGTTTGATACCTCTGCTTTGTCAGCCACCCGCGCGGAGGCACTGTACAAATTTTGCCTTTTTCAATCCTTCAATCGGCGGAGGGCAGGTTTTTCTCTTTGTCTCGGTGAGGCTGTTCCTTCCCATCCGACCTTTTGATGGAGGACTACACGCCGCCAACCGGGCCGCCGCCTCCAAAGGCACCCGAAGTGCCGGCGGGCTGGGTCGCGCGCTGGAACGACCAGTACAAGGAGTGGTAAGTCCTCTCGAGCACATGACACATAATTTCTCTTGTTCTCCTCTTTGAGCCTCAGCAGTTACAGAGAGACTCACGCGACTTCAATGCCTCCACAGGTTCTACGTCAACGTGTATACAAAGAAATCACAATGGGACAAACCCACGGCGCCCGTCTTCGCGGCCGAGGAAGATGTCCCCTCTGATCCGCCGCCGGGATACGAGCCGGGCAAGAACGCACCGCTCACCGCAGACAGCAAAAAGAACCCGTACGAAGACCGTGGCGCGTCCGAAAAGGCAGGCCTCCCATCGTCGGGACTGGGGGCGGCGGCGTCGTCGTCGTCCGCCGCTACCGAGGACGATGCGAAGCTCGCGGCCCGTCTGCAAGCCGAGGAAGATGCGAGGGTGCGGGGAACTGGTTCCGCCGCAGGCTTCACTGGCGGCGCGTCCGACTCGTACACGCAGAACAGCAACGGCGGCGGCTACAATCAGTCCCAGGAGTCGTTTCCCTCGCAGTTGCCGCCCCGGGACGACGCAGCTCGCGGCAAGGATCGCGGGTTCCTGGGCAAGCTGTTTGGCAAGGGCAAAAACCCGCAGCAGCAGCAGGGCGCATACTCCCCACAGCAGCAGCAGCAGAGCTATTACCAGTCGCCGCCGCCGGGAGGCCAACAGTATGGATATCCCCAGCAAGGCTATGGGGGCGGAGGATACGGCCAGCCGGGATACGGCGGCTATCCTCAGGGTGGCTACGGAGGCGGGGGCTATCCCCAGGGCGGCTATCAGCAGCAGCAGCAGCAGCAGCCGGGGAGGAGGCCGGGCATGGGTGGTGGCATGGGAATGGGCCTCGCGGGAGGTGCGCTGGGTCTGGGTGCCGGCGTGTTGGGCGGCGCGCTGATTGCCGACGCCATCCACGACCACGACCAACACGAGTACCAGCAGGGCTACGGTGAGTGCCTGACCGGACGCGGATCTGACTGACGCGGTGCTAACGAATCCTGCTACAGACGCTGGCCAGAACAATGCCTACGATAACAACGACTACGGCGGCGGCGACGACTTTGGCGGTGGCGACTTTGGCGGTGGTGGTGATTTCGGCGGCGGCGATTTCTAACGCGGCACGGGCGAGGGAGGATACATGGTCACATTGGGTAGTCCGTATGCCTGTTGATATAGCCTTGAGAAGAAGAAGAAAATAGTAATGTTTATCGTGCGGTGCGCACAATTGTCGCTCGGGTCTCGCGAAGCAAGCAGCTCCCCGGTCCGGCGCAGCAAAACCCTCAGCGTGACCGTGACCCCGGTGTGAGCAGCACTCTCTATACGATGCCTTCAGGCAGCAGACGCATGCTGTCTGGCCACTGAGCACCGTGCTGATGCGCTCGGTAAGTCTGCCGCGTCTCGCCGTGCATGTCGATTACGCCGATAAGCTCGGCGACGGCTCCACAACGTCGCCAAGCTCAACTCCGCAGCCCGCGCATCACGACGACTCTGGACTGCAATGCACTGTCCGTACCCACCATAGCTCCGTCCTCCTCGCTCTCCTCCTCACACCTTTCCCATCCACCCAACCATTCGTTCACCCATCATCCATCCATCCATCCGTCCATCGTTCGTCCTGTACAGTATCCGCCCATCAGATCAGCTTTCCACGCCGTGCCGCGCCGCGCCGCTGAGCCCAGGCCGCCCAAGTTCGCTCGCTCACCCGCCATGCATCTCGCGTGCCTGCTGGCGTCGTCCCTCGCCGCCGCCGCCGCATCATCATCATCGTCGTCGTCGTCCGCCCTCATCACGCTCTCGCTCCCCCCGGCGCCCAACCCCTTCGCCCTCGCACCCGGCACGCACGCGACGCTCTGGGCCCTCGGCGCACGCTACTCGGCGCCGCTCTCGTCCCTCAACACCTTCGTCTTCCGCAACGTCTCGCCCGGGTCGTACCTCGCCGACGTGCACTGCCCCAGCGACGCCTTCCGCCCGCTGCGCATCGACGTCGATGCCGACGGGCGCGTGCACGCCTGGGACACGTACCGCGGCAACGACTGGGGCAACAAGGGCGAGGTGGCGAGCAGGACCAGCAGCAGCAGCAACAACAACGGGGCGGCGCAGGATGTGGTGGTCGAGGTGAAGAGTCTGGGCAAGAAGCTGTACTACATGGAGAGACCGGCCTGTACGTCCCCCTCCGCCCCTTTCTCTTGACCCCTTTACTCACCTGCACTTGTGGTTTTTTATTTTCCTTCTCTGCTTCTACACGCTGTGACTTTTCTCTTTCTGTTGATGGCCCCGTTGTTTTCTCTGCGCCGGCTCGTGCTCCTGTGGTATTATTGTTGCTGTGGACAGCGTGGATGGGCTGGTTGCCTTATGGGGAGGCGTTGTTGGCAGCGCGCGGTTCTTGAGCGCGCACTCAGCCCACTCCATGCATACGCTGTCGCGTTCTTTGTGCGTCTTTTGGCGTGGGTGTATACCGAGGCTGACTGACGGTGCCTGGCTCTAGTCTCGGTGCTGAGCATCCTCAAGAACCCCATGATCCTGATGGGCCTGGTCAGCATGCTCATCTTCTTTGGCATGCCCAAGCTCATGGAGAACAGTACGTCTACCGCCCTCAACCCCACCCCAACTCATACCAAACCAGCGCCGATCTCCCAACCGAGCCTTGCTTCGTGTGCGGCAGGACGTCTTCGAGCTTGCGAGGCCAGCCCGCGGCAGCGCCGCCGGAGGCACAACCGCGCACACCAAGTCATGGTGCTTGTCCACGTGCGATTATGCCTCCGGCGGCGCTGCCGCGGGCTGGCCTCGCGAGCTCGGGGTGGCACGGCAGCGGCACCGCACAGCTACCAGCAAAGCTAACTGCATCGCGACAGTGGACCCCGAGATGAAAGCCGAGTTCGAGGCCCAGCAGCGCAAGAGCCCCCTCAACGCCGTTATGGGCGGCGGCGGCGGCGGCGGCGGTGGCGCGCAGGCCAACCCGCTCGGCAACTTCGACATGGCAGCCTTCCTGGCCGGCTCCAAGCAGAAGGACACGTCGTCGGGCGGCGCGGCGCCGGACGCGCGGAACGAGGCGGTGCGGCGATGAGGGAGCCTCCGACTGTGCATGTGGGTGTGTGCTGGGCTGGGCTCGAGGTGGTGAGAGCTGGTGGCGGGATGGCGCTGGACATGTCACATACTCGTGCCCGTCAGAGGGCATGCATTGACGCTCAATACACTCGTCGTTGCAGCTGCACGGCCAGCTTGAAGACCGAAAAGATCAACATGGACAGTTCCAGATATCACCGTGCTCGCTGGCTCAGCGTTGTCAGAGTGCCGGGAACTCGCTACAGCGAGATGCTCGTCGTCACGTCTCGCTCACGACGGCTGGTCGACGCCGTAGCGCCGCCCTCGAGCTTGCGAGGCCAGCCCGAGACTGGGCATGGCGGTTGCATGGCTGCGCGGAGGCGATGGGGCAGATTCGCAGCATGCACGATAGCAAGGCTTACTGTGCACATGTTCATCACTTCAGAACTGGGGTGCCGTGAACTCGTCGCAGTGCACGACCTGTAGCTTGAATACACTCGTCTTTTTGATACGCCGAGGGCTATGGCTGTGCCCAACCACACGTGCTACAAAACTGTGTGACTGCGACACGAGCCCTTTCAATGCCGCAGAGCAAAGACTCTGACCCAACGGGGCCGAGTGCGCTGCGTCCTGAAGGAGCGTCGACACATGGGCAGTGGCTATGGACGCTGGCATCTTTTGTGACCACTACACTCCTCATGTCACGAGCCCGTGGCGACGGCCAACCCGCCTTTGGGCTTTCGCGCCGCCGCCCGCCACGCAGTTCCCGTCGTTGATGCACCCTCCCACACGCCCGGCTGTCCGCCTCACTTCGTGGTCGTGGCCTCGGCTGCCTTGAAGGATTGGTCAAAGTCGGCGATAATGTCATCAATGTGCTCGAGGCCCACGGAGATGCGAATCAGATCCTGAGCCAGTGAGGGAAACCCGTCAGCAAGAACAGGCTACGCGTCGCACTAAGCTGCGACGGCGCTGGAGAGGAAAATGAGACTCACCTCGGTGACGCCGGAGCTGGCTTTCTCGGCATCAGTCAGTTGCTCGTGAGTAGTCGTCCATGGGCTGTGTTTCATCATCAACCTCCGTCAGTCATTTGCTCTGCCATGGTCCGTGCCCGGGCAGGGGACGGGGGGGGACAGATGGAAGACGTACTGGATCGCCAGCGTCTTGGCGTCGCCCACGTTGGCCAAGTTGGAGATGAGCTTGAAGCCATCGACGACCTGGCTGCCGCCAGCGGCTCCGCCCTTGACGCCAAAGCTCAGCACGCCGCCAGCGCCCCTTGGGAGGTACTTCTTGGCCGAGGCGTGGTAGGGGTGGCTCTCGAGGCCCGGGTAGCTGACCCAGGAGACGTAGGAACTGTTCTCGAGGTATCGAGCGAGGGCGAGGGCGTTTTGGGCGTGCCTCTCGGCGCGCAGGCTCAGCGTCTCGATGCCGAGGAGCAGCTGCTGAGCGGCAAAGGGGTTGAGGGCGGCGCCGAGGTCTCGCAGGATCTCAACGCGCGCGCGGATGATGAAGGCGATTTTGCCAAACGTCTCCCAGAACTTCAGACCGTGGTAGCCCTCGGACGGCTCGACAAACTGCGGGAAGCGCTGGCCGTGGCGGCCCCAGTCGAAGGTACCGGCGTCGACGATGACGCCGCCAATGGTGGTGCCGTGGCCGCCGATCCATTTCGTGGCCGAGTGCACCACGATGTCGGCGCCGTGGTCGATTGGCCGCACAAAATAGCCGCCGGCGCCAAACGTGTTGTCCACGACGAGCGGCACGCCTTTGGCGTGGGCCACGGCCGCGATGGCCTCGAGGTCCGGCACGTTGTACCGCGGGTTGCCGATGCTCTCGACGTAGACGGCCTTGGTGCGCTCGTCAATCGCCGCCGCGATGTCGTCGGGCTTGTCGCCGTCGACGAACTTGGTCCGGATCCCGAGCCGCGGCAGCAGCACTTTGAACTGGTTGAAGGTGCCCCCGTACAGGTTCGTCGTCGACACGATGTTGTCGCCCGCGTGCGCGAGCGTGCTCACCGTGATGAACTGCGCGCTTTGCCCTGACGAGGCCGCCAGTGCGGCCACGCCGCCTTCCAGCGCCGCGATGCGCTTCTCAAACACATCGTTGGTCGGCTGGATTTCCCTAGAGGTGTCAGCCTCCGTTTCTGGCGGCAAAAGAATAAGACCAATTCTTTCGTCTTTTTTTTTCTTCTTTGCCCTTTTTCCCTCTCTCCCTTGGGTAAGATGTTTTTTTTAAATTAAAAAAAACCCCCCGTCAGGCTTGCTACCAAACGTACGTTCATGATGCGGCTGTAAATGTTGCCAAACTCCTTGAGGCCAAAAAGCCTCGCGCCGTGTGCCGAGTCATTAAACGTGAAGCTCTGTTGTGCGGGGTCCGTGTCAGTTATTCTGCTCTTAAAAAAAGTAAAGGAAAGAATGATGAAGGATGAAAATAGCAAAAGAAATCCAAGAATCATGTACAGAAGATCTTCTTCATATTAGCGAGGTCCTTTCGTCTACGTACTGTTGTCGCATATATGGGAACGGCTCTTGAGTTGAGTCCTGTTTCAGGCTCGTAGCTGTAATCATATTGAAAGGGCGTGTTAGTCTTGAGCTCTTTGCTCTAGAAACTCTGTACTGCCGAGGAAAGGCATTACCCAGCATGCAGCTGCAGCGTCTCGAAGTTCTTGCTGTCAGCCATTGTGTTCAACGATGACGATAGCTACTTTCCGCTTCACAAACTAGAAACTCGAAAAGGAAGAATAGATCGGAAGAAGAGATGTTAAGACCAGGTCAAGACGGGTGCGAAGACGAGGGAGGGGTAATTTGCGAATCGATTGCAGCTACGGCGAGGACGACAATGTGGGAGCAGCAGAGGGGATTGTGTGGGGGATTGGGGAAACGTCATGTTGATGTATTCACAGTCAGTGTACAGGCATAGCCATCTCCTCCATTCTTCCATTCTTCCATTCTTCCATTTTTTTTTTCGCGTATTTTACTATCCCACAATTTCGCGCTCTAACGTCCATAGTCGCAATGACGCTATTTGAACGGCTACTTGCGCCAAAGTGGCCCGATTTTGAAGCTCGCTGACAGGTCGGTCTTTCCTTGTCTAACGGGTGGGTGGGGGTGGCGGCGGCGCCTTGGATCGCGGGGCAAATGAGGTAAATGGACGAGCACGCCATCGCACCTTCATCAGCGAGCTACGCAGAGTCGCATGTGCATGTGCAAAACGCCGTCCATAGCCCCGGATTGGCCCAAAACCGTTTATGATCGGGTGATTGGCGCTTCTTGCACAATGGCGCTTGTCAGATTCGCAGGCTGATGTCATCTTGCACGGCACACAGCTTGGTAACATTTCTTTGAGGCTCTCGTATCCTCTTGATGCGTGAATTCTAACTCGCCCGCGGCCTGCATCTTATTGCTTGTATCATACTCAGAGATTAGCCGTCTCGCGTGCCCCCTCGAAACCCCGTGCGCCATCTATAAAGCTGTCGGGGCCATCTTCGCAGCCCACAAACACGACAGGAAAAAACAATTCTTTACCGCCAGCTCCCATTACTGTTCCGTGCGAAGCAGCAGCGCCCGAATCAAGACATCTCCCGAAACTGCCTTGCCTTTCGCCTCGCCTCGGCTCCTCCGATAATGATCTGCTTGGCTGTTGAGATGGTCGACGCGATCCAGGCTGAGAATGCCCCCGCGGCGACCACGGCATCACCGCGACTGACACGGCAGACGTGGCCCTGACAAAAGGTCAGGCTGCCGACCCAGACGGCAAAAGCGATGAAGCCGGCAAAGTAGAATATCGTGTTCAGGCCCTCGATGCTCAGCGACGCGTACGGGTGGTGGAATCGCTGCGCAAATCTCGGAACCAGCTCGAGGTACAGTAGCGACATGACGGAGAATAGAGACGCAAAGAGGAGAAAGTCGACCGAGCTCGGCGGATACTGCGATGTACTCGTGCGATACCAGTTGACGACTGCTCCTCGTTAGCTTCTTTGCTTTGGCACTCAACGGCGACGGTCATCTTTTGCAACCGTACCGTATGCAGAGAGACCGAGATTAGCACCGGCCAAAATGCCTTGCAGCACGCGCAGCGCGATATGACTCCATCGACTCATGCTGGGCGATATTGTCAATCCCAGGGTGAAGACTGTCGTGAGTTTTTTTTAAAAAAAAAAATTGTTTTTGTTTCCCTTCTCCTCGCGTGGTCTGTGAACGGTTCAACCAACAAAAAAAGACGAGGCGAGCGGGAGGATATGTCACTCAAACTCAATTGGAAAATCCGCGCGTGGGGTTCGTGTTAAAGAGGGTTCATGTTCGCGCCAGTATCTGAATAGAGTCGGGGGAAGCAAGGAAGGGCCGTGCCCCGTAAAAGGGGACATGGAGCAGAGTGACGGGAGCGACAGTTATGCGTTTGATCATGGCCCCAGCAGTACGTACAATACGTGTGCTGTTGAGAAGGGAGCGAGGGGAGGCGGGGCGGTCCAGTTCCCAGAGGAGAAAGGGGGGGGGAGAAGAAGAGGCTGGGCATTCGCACTGCAACATGACGGCGCATTCTGAGACTGCCCGAGTTGATCTCTGAAACCAAAGTGGAACCGCGGACAATGCAGCAGCAATCCAAATGACGGCGGTGCGAGATTGCCTTCTACACCAGTTCGAACGAGCTGAGCAAGCCTCAACGAGGAGTTTCCCTTTCCTCTCACTCATTCGTTTCTGATGTCCGACCGCGCGTAACGGCTGAGCCTCGTGCGTGGATACTCTGCGGGTTGCCGAGACTCGCATCACGGCTGGTGCGCCGAAGGGTCGTTATTGTCTCACTGAAGAAGGCCTCGACGACCCTGTCGTGTTGGAAAAGTCGCGCATACTGTTACTCCCCCATTCAAAGGGTCCCTTGGGGTTCACCCAGCGTCGTACTGGAGATATCACCCAAGCCCGTTCGTCTGTTGTGAGCGGGAAACAAATGCGGCCATGTCCAGATTCGGCCATGCGTTGTCATGGCAAGAACTGACGAGCGAAATCGTCGGCATAATAAAGATGCAACAATCTCCAGGGTAGGCCCTTATCTCGAGGCGCATGCTATACCTGCGCCCAAAAAAAGCAGTGCCAAAAAGACGCGCAGAGTGGCACCCCTGCAGGGCCAGATCGTCCGGAATATGCGCATGGGAAATGATACCCGATCTGACGCCGTCAGGCTGCTGTTCTTTGGCGTGAGGGAGAGCGAGGGAGCATGTAATTGAATTTTTGGAAAGAAAAAAAGAAAATTCAAACTCGATTTAATTCCCCGACGGTCCACATCAGCGCGGGGCAGTAAGCAACGGCAGCACACGCACGGCCTCGAGACAATCCAGCAATTCGGTTTGGCGAATTGGCGATTGGCGTCCCCTTACCCGCCCCCTCCCCCTCTCAGCGCGCTCATGCAGGCAAAAGCTCTGCACGCGGATCAATCGTCCACGGGGTCATGCCAGCCGGTGGCTTCACGTGCAACGGGTGAGCCAAAAAGTTGCGAACGTTGCCAGAAGTGCCCGTCGCCGGGCTAGCTGTCTTGGTAGTAGAGTGAGTGAATGGGCGAGGCGATGCGAGACCGAGCGCGCGCCCACGCTTGCCCCCGAGCAGAACCACCAGACATGTGCTCCGCGGCAGCTGGGTCACAGCATGACCGAGTTTATCTGATCGAGGGCTCACGCACAATAACAAGCACGGCGTCAATCGACATATACCTTGGCCGCCCAAACAAAGACATTCCCGAGAAGAATTGCGGTCTTGGCTGGGCCCGAGGTCGTTTATTTCTGGCCTGGTCCCACAACCCACTGCAACGTCCAGAGGCACCGGCTCGTTCGCTGCCAGCGCCGCTCGGCCACTCAGCTTGGCCCAAGAGACCGAATCTGGGGCTGCCGAGACCAGCCGGGGGGGCTCGCAACCTCGGTCCAAAAGCACCAGAATCGTGCACCAGACAGACATCTGCGCGCCTTTGCTCACCTTTCGGCATCATGCCCCAATCTAGCATTTGCGCGGCCGCGCCGCCTTGCTAAACGCCATCTATTCAATTGAACCTCCTAACCCACCGTCTCCTCCCGCCTGCTCATACCCCGGGTTCTCTTGTTATGAATTTTTTTTACAGCTTTGTTCCTTTTAATTACCCCGGACTCCGGCTTACCTTGAGTTGATTGCCGTCGCTCCTTCTCCTCTTTATTCGATCTCACACACCTGCTCCCTCTCCTTCACTTTTTCCTTTTCCTTCCCTCTTTCCTTCATTCTTTCTTTCCTTCTGTACGTTTGAGGTTCTCGACATCTCCCACAAGCAGGCCGCGCGTCCCGTACCGTCTTCTTCAAAGAAAGCGGGAGCTGTGGACTGATCTGTGCTCCAGCGGCCCCCTCCCCCCTCATCCTCCCCCCGTCTTCTATCCACCGCTTCGTCAAGATGGCCCCAGCCTCCAAAGCCGACGCGCTCCAGGTCGAGCTTGGCGCGATCCCCCCGCCTGGCTCTCCTTACGGCGTCGCTATTCCCGGTTCTGAGAAGCCTGGGAGGAGTCCCATCTACAGAGGATGGCGATTCCGAGACCGGGAACTCCTGACGACTTTCGATCCAGAAGTTCGTTCCCTTCACCATCTCTTCGAGGCCGCCGTTCAAAAACGACCCGACAATCGGTGTCTCGGTGCTCGCAAATGGAATCCCCTGACCAAGACGTGGGGCGACGTTTTTGAGTGGGAGCCTTACAGCCAGGTCAATGAGCGAAGAATCAACTTCGGCGCTGGTCTCGTCGAAATTCACAAGGGCATCGGCTATCCCAAGGACAAGTATGGAGTCGGCATCTGGTCTCAGAACCGACCCGAATGGCATATCTCTGGTGCGCATACGAGCAAGCAAAGTCGTCCAATCGCCGGCATGTTGCTGATTAGTCTTCTCCCCCAACAGATTTCGCTGCTGCTTCTCAGTCCCTTTACACCGTGTCTTTGTATGAGACTCTGGGTCCTGGCGCCACCGAGTACATCATCAACCATGCCGAGCTGGCAAGCGTCGTCTGCTCCCTGAATCACGTCTCCAAGCTCATCAAGTTGGCACCTCGCCTACCGACTCTCAAGATCATCGTGTCCATGGACCCGTTGGACAGCGGCGAACTCCCTGGCACGACCAAGGCCGACGTTCTGAACGACCTCGCTGCGCAATACGGCATCAAGATCTTCTCCATGACCGAGGTCGAGAAGATTGGTCAGGAGTCAGGCCGCCCGGTGCGTCCTGCAGACTGGGACGACATTGCCACCATCAACTACACCTCCGGGACTACTGGTGCTCCCAAGGGCGTTATTCTTACGCACGGAAATGCTGTTTCTGCCAATGCCGCGGCCCGCCTCGGCGGACATGTGCAGGACGGCGATGTGCACATTTCCTATCTGCCTCTTGCCCACATCTACGGGCGGCTCGTCGATCACATTGCTCTGTCCGAGGGAGCCTCTGTCGGGTTCTTCCGCGGCGATGTTCTAGGCCTCGTCGACGACCTCAAGATTTTGAAACCCACTGGCTTCATCTCCGTACCCCGTCTCTTCAATCGTTTCAACTCGGCGATCCGGACAGCCACGATCGAGTCGGCCGGCTTCAAGGGCACTCTGTCGCGGCATGTCATTGAGAGCAAAAAGACTGCCATGAAAGCGCCTCCCGGTCAGGCGTCCAACACGCATTTCCTCTGGGACAGAATCTGGACGCGGAAAGTGCGAGCGGCCGTCGGCTTGGACAAGTGCCACACAATGATCAGTGGAAGTGCGCAGTTGGACCCTGACGTGCAGGAGTTCCTGCGGGCCGCCTTCGCCAACGATTTTCAGCAGGGCTGGGGCATGACCGAGACCTACGCAACCGGCACGCTCCAGATGAAGGGTGACTTTTCCGTTGGCAACATCGGTGGGCCAATGGGTGATGTTGAGCTCTGCCTTGAGTCGGTTCCCGAGTTCGACTACACGGTTGACGACAAGCCCAACCCACGAGGCGAGCTGCTTGTCAGAGGGCCGGCGGTTTTCCAAAAGTACTTCAAGAACGAGGAGGAAACGAAAAAAGTCATTGAGCCTGACGGCTGGTTTCACACAGGCGACATTTGCGAGGTGGATAAGCTCGGTCGATTCAAGATCATTGATCGCAAGAAGAACGTGCTCAAGCTCTCTCAGGGCGAATATATTTCCCCGGAGCGGATTGAAAACGTCTACTCAGCTAACACCAACCTGATCAGCACGGGTTACGTCCACGGTGACGGCAAGCAATCGTGTCTGGTGGCCATCTTCGGCGTTGATCCAGAAAACTTCCCAGCGTGGGCTTCCAAGGTCCTCGGTCGCAACGTGACCTCTGTTGCCAACGACATGAGGGCCGCCGCCAAAGACCCCAAGGTTCGGCAGGCTTTCCTCAAGATCCTGGATAAGATTGGCCGCACGCACAAGTTTAACAGCTTCGAAAAAGTCAGGGGTGTACATCTAGACGTTGAACCTTTCACCATTGAAAATGAGCTGCTCACCCCAACGTGAGTCCCTGCCGCAGCCCATTTGTTTCTTTTCGCCTGTAAGCAGCAGCTAACTAGTTCGCAGACTCAAGCTCAAGCGGCCTCAAGCTGCCAAGAAATACCGCGAGCAAATCGATGCCATGTACGCTGCTATTAATAACGCTCCGGCTGCTGGCACGGCGAAGCTGTAGAACATATGCGGGCAGATGTAGCAGACTTCTTATTCTGCTCATGGCGATTTGTCTAGCGCGCTTTTTGCGCAAAGGATCATGTTACTATGTACATAGTTGTTGAGATTAGCGAAGTCCTGAGAGCTGTTTTTCTTCACGATGCGCACGGGGCGTTGGAGAGAACTTGAATTGTATAGGAAAGTAAAATTGACGTCCCGTTCTGTTCCGTAGACTACCCATACACCTAGGAGTAAAAATAGGCATTCATCCGCGCAAGGGTTCTGGCTTCCAGCATGTCATTGTTGCAGAATCTGCTGTACCGGGCTTCCTCGCACCACCCCGCAGCCACTCCTATCACCGTTTTGTCAAGCACAGCGTTCCCTCAAGGCAGAAAGAGCTGACCAGGAGCCGTAACCCGTTTGACAGCTGTGTAGTAGTGCCAAAAAGGGCAGGTGTGAGTGATTCACGAGCTATTAGGGTGTATAAAGCCACACAGGTATATTATCTTATATCCACGGTTACGCAACATTCGAAGCACTCATCCAATGTTCCAAACTCTATGCTTTCGCAATACTCGCGACGCTTGGGGACTCGAAGGAGCGGTATGACCTACTGAAATGCATCTAGCGCTGCGAATCAGCGGCCCCTGGGTGAGACTGGGAAGCATAGCATGTGGGGGACGGGTTTGATTCAACCGCCTAGACGGGACCTCGGTACGAAGAATCGCGCGGTCTCTGCGTGTCCATTATCTTGAGATCATGAAGAGATAGCAATAAGCGAGAACAAGTAGACTTATGTTTTAGTAAGATAAAGAGACAAATAAAGAATTAAGAATTAGAAACAAGCTATATATTTAATGAGAATATTATTATTATTTCCTTTAGTAAGTAGTTTAACGTCTTCGAGACCTTTTACCAAGGTTTAGTCTAAATCCTATTCCTAATACTTCTTCATTGCTTAAGTCTAGCGTTTAAGTGCCTTTTGAGTGGATTTCACCTTGCCTTTCAATCTCTCAATGGGCTTTTATAAAAGCTCCTATACAAGGTTCACAGTTCGGTGGAGCAAGGAGTTCGAAAGCTTAGCTAGATCGGCCTCCCACGGCGCGCTGAGATTGCTACATCCAGTGCACTATAGCTTATTTGTTAACGATATATTTAACTCATTTTTTTCATAGCATTGTTCGAAGGAGACACTACACGATATGGCCCCGCTCACAGTCATGACAAGAGATATATGTCTGAGCTTGTCGCGTACCCTCTTCCGCAAAAAGCCCATTGAAACTTGATCACTTGCGATGAGACTTCATCTGTGTTTTGCCACTAACTTGTCGGTCGCATTATAAGATCCCTCGGCTGTGAACATGCAATGAGGCATTTGCCGCGCTCAAGGCTGCGAACATGCAAAACTTGAGCCAGGGCACGATGATAGCAACGCCTATGACGGATTAGCGGCTGCGCCCTGGCAGTTTCAGGCTGTAGAGGCTTAGTTGAGGTGAAGGGAGAAGCTTTCGGTGAGGTCGTCGAGGGGGTGCGCATGGGAACAAACGGATAAAGCTCGGCTGATACGCCATCGCGTCTGGGGCAACCAGCGGGGCCCATGCACGCAGGCGCGATTTGCCTTCCCGTTTCAGTGCTGCTCTCACAGAGGCATGGCAGTGGAATGTCCTTAACCACGGTAGCATATTGTTTCTAGCTTTTAGAACGAAGAGAACGCGCAAGAGAAATAAAAATAGAGAGAAAATGCTGGAAACGGCGGGTTGTAATTTTCGCTTCTATGGCTTTCGCTATACTATCTTTGAGAGAATTATTACTATTTTCATTTTAAGTAACTATTATTACCTTGAAATTTTAGGAGGATTTAGATGTTAGATATTTATAAAAATAAGTAGGAAATTTCTTTTGTATAATATATTAAGGGTTAAAGTTTTAATACTTATATTCTTAGGTAAGCGCTAAGGCGGAAAAAAGTTTTTGCGGCTAAGCGCTACACTTGCGCGCTACATTGTTTTCTAGTTTATCCCTTTGGTTTCTAATCCTAGTCTCCTCTCCGTGTTAAGGTCTTCATCCTAGCAAGGCATCACAACTACTCGCGCTTTGTTTTGCATCTCTTTCGACGCTGAAATCAGACTAGGACAGCAGCAGCGGAAAGGACACGGCCTTGCGCGTCACTAGCCGTGCCTTAGGGAGGCGCGTCTTGGTGACGGCAGCCCGTCATCATGATTAACGCCGCGAGATTTCAGGCCCCCCCGGAAATTATAGACTTGACTTTGAGCAGCGACGACGACGAGCCACCACGCGCTATAAACACACCAAGGCAACCTCGTTTGCCTCGAAAACACGCCGGTCCGCCAGCGAGGAAGCCAACGGCTAAAAGACAGCGTCATGAGGACCCCCCTTCCGACTGCTTACCCTTGCCAGTGGTCAAAGGCGTGGAGTCACTGCCGTATGTGAGCGAGACTGCTATCAAGGTATGTGAGACCTAGCCGATCCAGCACTTCAACGCAGTCCTAACGAACAACCGCTAGACAGCGCTGGATGCCCTGAGCAACACGGCAGGCTTCAACGGAGGCAAAGTGCTCAGGGCGGTGCCGTGGAGTCGCCCAGCGACTACGGTTCCTAATAAGACGCCCCCAACAGCACTTCACGTAAGAATGGATTAGGGTTGACTTGAGTCTAATAGTTTTAACAAAGCTTCCAGCAGCATCGTCGTCCATTGCCACCAAGTAAAGCCGAGCAGAGCCCCTCCAGAGCAACACGGCCTCCTACAGGATCAAAGAAGAGACGGAAATTGGGGCCGTCGACAGCACCTGAAGTCCATGCATCAGATGGGTTGGGATCAGGCTCTGGGAACCTCGAAAGGCCTGGGTCTTGTGACCCGATCTCCTCGCCGCCGTCCAATCGCACATGGCCGCAACTCCGTCACCGGCCCTACCTCTGTGCTGCAGGTCGTCGAGCTATCACGCGGGGCGTGACAACGTTCCGTCCGCAGTCAGCCGAGCAACTCCCGCTTCCAGCTACTTTCCACATTGATTTTGATTCACTCGAGCTTGCAGAGCTCGTCAAGAGTCTCGAGCAAGGCATTGGAATTCCTGTGCCGAGGACGAAAGATGGCTTGCTACACATTCTGTCCCTTCCAGACCATGTTTCCGCCCTGACCCGCACCACGCTCCCTGGGCGGTCGCAGGAGGACATTGCAAACTTTTGCCGCGATCTGACCTCTGGTCAACTCGACAATGGCCCGCCCCAGGTACTGACCCTCGAGAAGGCTGCCAGTCCTGAAACCCGTGCGCAGAACCACCGACAGGCGCGCACGACGACGCTGCTGCTGGCGCGAGAGCTGGAAGGCAACGCGGGCTTCGGTCGCATGCGGCAGTACGAGAATTTCCAGAATCAATTCCGTGTATGCCACGAGGACAGTCTCTCAACTGTCGCCGAGTTCACCAACTGTGCCGGCGACATCTCCACCATATCATGGGTGCCAGAAGGCAGAATTATATGCGGCACAACTGCTCATTCCGATACCCATAATCAGCAGTATAACAAACCAGGAAACCTCTTGTTGTGCTCGACGAAAAGGGGAGTCCTTCAAGCTTTCGCCGATCACAGGATCCCGCGCCCGACTGTGGAAAAGGGCCAGAACTCGACCGAAGCCATGCGCCAGTCCCAAGACCCGTGGCTGTACTCATCCGTTGTATCGAGCGACTACGACACATCGTCAGGTCTGGCCTTCACCTCCAGCTTCGACAAGACGGTCAAAGCATGGGGTATTTCTACGGAGTCCATGACGGCCGTAGCGACGTGGCGTCATGAGGGCAACGTCAACTTTGTGGCTGCCGCAAAAGATGGATCGGGACGAATCGCTACCGCTGCGGACGTGTCTTCGGCGGCCATTCGCATCTATCAGATCGACCAGGACGACATTCAGAACAGCTCGTACTATAGCGTCTCGTGCACCCGAAACGATGACGAGCCGTCGGGAAAATGGGCCTTCTTTCCGTCCACGATGCAATGGGGAATCGCCCCTGGCACCCAGCATCTGCTGGCGATAGGATACTCGCCGCGGAGCTTCACGATTGATGAGACAGATATTCCTCAAGACAAACTTCACTCGGGCGAGATCATACTATGGGATGCGCAAAGGAGACGCCGCGTGCCTGTGCTCACAGGATCGACTGCGAACGTTTTTGAAGTCTTGTGGCATCCTACTCTGCCGCGCTTCATTGCGGCCACCTCGCCATCTGGCCTGATAGTTGAGCCTCACACGCGGACCCAAATTCACCTCTTCCAAGTCGACCCGACGAGGGAAGATGGAGGTTACAGCGAAGTCCAGAGCCTCGACTGCCCAGCCTCTGACATCAACGCGGTGACCATCATGCCCAATTCGTTGCGCCACGCGTACATTACAGCGGCCTGCACCGATGGTCGAGTCTACGTATATGACACAGCCCAGGGCGACGCCCCCGTTCACGTGCTCCGGCACGGTGAGCCTCTTGATGACTTTGCCTTTGATCGGGAAAAAGAAGATACGGGTGTTACATTCACAGCCTGGGGGACCACAGCCGATCGACTGTATACAGGCTCCAGCGACGGTGCCGTCAAGGTGTGGAACATCCGACGAACGCGACGGCCTTTTATCCGAACCGTGCTCGAAGCTCCAGGGCCTATCTCGTGCGGCGTCTTCTCCCCCGACCACGCAAAGCTCGCCATCGGCGATTCCACAGGTCGACTGTTCCTGCTCTCCATTGACAAACGCGACGAAATCGAGGCTCACTTTACCACTCTCCCCGACAAGAGACGCGTCCGACGTCCGACGCCCTTCACGCCACACGCCGAGCCACCGCCTCCCCGGGAAAGCCAAGTTCTCACCGGAACCTCATCCGGGGACAGCTCCATAGCGCAATACGCGAGAGAGAAATACCTTGACACCTTCTTGCTCAGGATCCACGAAAATCCCGTCATAGGCGTTGTCCAAGGTCCGCTGTATTTTGCAACGACGCACTTTCGACTCGAAGCCCACAGTCGTCTCGAACCGCTGGCCCCGCTGCTGCCCGAATTCGAGAGGCGGCAGCAATGCACGCAACACGCGAGCCTAGGGACCCGTCGACGCAGCATGCGCCGCCTGAAAGCCGTCCCCGACGCAGGCGACGCGAAATCCGTCGCCTTGCATCGCTCCAACACACGCCAGGATCTGGACGTGGCTTCCTTGTCGAGCGACCTCATGGAGGAGCTGGTGCGTTGCGGAGCACGTCTCAACCTCGACGGCGAGGAGGGATGGCAGTTCCCGTACGAGGAGATGCCCGCTGACACGGACGAGGATCACGCAGATATGGATACACCCTCTGGTCCGGCTGTTTCTCCCGCGGCCAGCATGGGGGTGGGAGCGCAACAAGAACAAACAGCCCTTGATGATTACGATGATGATGATGATGATGATAATGATGCAGCACGGCCTGTGGTGAGAACGGAGATGGACATGGACGCGCACCCGTCTAAGGATTCCTGGCGTGTGAGGTGAAGGCATGCGGACGCATGTCCAAGTGCACATGTGCGTGTTCTCGAGCAGAACGATTCCCAGGGCATACATGTGTATGATGACGTAACTTGCTGGGGAAACACTTCACCTGAGGCCCTTTTTCTGTCCACAGCACCGCGATTTTCTCGCTGGACCGTGTAAGACTATTTGCATTAGCCTGCGAACCTACATGATAGGATAGCGCTTATGACCTATCTATTGCTTGCTCAGTTTCCACATGTGTAATCACGGTTGGGTGGCTGCAATGGAGCTTGCATTCAAAGGGCATTACGAGCACGGCTGCTTTGTCTTTGCCTTCCTCTGCCAGATGCCTCTCTGCCAGATGGCGTCAGTGGGCTGATACTTGTTGCCCATTCTTGAACAAGAGGCGCGGGCACGTAGCTGCTGTCGGGGAATGCATCCGTGACGTGCGGCGCTGGACCCATGTTGGGTACGGCTGCAGCCATTCGTCATCGCTGGGACACGCGCCTCAAAAAAGCCCATCAAATGCCATGTATAACCCGAGCTGCGCATCTTCACAGGCAGTTCAAGCACTTGAAGTGCCACGGGGGTTCCCCAAAGATGGCAGTCCTGGGCACCACACACTACTACTACCACCCTACTCAGTGAGCCTGCAGAATGCCGCAGAATTCTTGACATGACCTGGATTCGGGTCATTGCTTCATGCTCCCTCCCCTTTTTCGTCAGCGGAGGCAGGGAAATGATCAATATAATTACAAGTCTAGATACATCTCGCAATAACAACAAACGTGGGACAAATGCATCTTCAAATGGACTGTGTTTTCAATGAAATCTTCGCCCTGCCGTGTCCGCACACGCGCGCACACACGCGCACACACACAAACGCCGTTTAATGCTTCGCTGACACAGAGTCACCGGTCAACTTCTCGACGTACGTCTTGGCCCTGTCATGCAGAATTCTTCGGTCAGCGCCGCCACACAGACAAGAGTCCTTGAGGTTGCAGAGAAAGGGGGAGAGGGGGAACGTACATATCACCAAAGGCAACCATGCAGATGGTCTGCCAGACGCCGAGTCCAATTCGTGGCGCCACGCCACGGTACAGGCCCTTGAAGCCATTGTTGGAGTAAATGTATTTAAACGTGTTGCCGACCGTCATCTTTTTGGGCCGGTTGGGATCCTCCTTCTTGCTCTGCATCTCGACGCGGATAACCTCGATGGGCTGGTTCCAGGCGCTGAGGCCACCGCCGAGACCCGAAGCCACAATCTTCTCCCAGGGAGACAGCTTCTCCTTGTCCGACTTGCCGGTGAAGGAGCGGATCCAGCCCTCGGCCAGACGGCTGAGACCGAAGCGGCTGCCCCAGTTGGTCATCTGTCGAATGGCAACGGCATTGACACCCTTGTTGATCCCCCGGATGCCCTCGCGGCGGTAGATGTCCATGAAGGTCTGGAACGTGGACTGGGGCTTGACGCCGGCGGCCGCCATCTTGTGCTTGGTGATTTCAACCGTCTTCATGCAGGTGCAGAAGCCCATGGTGGCATAGGCCTGGGCGACACCACCGGTGATGCCGCCAAGAATGCCACCGCCGAACTCGGACGCTCCGGCGGCGCGCGCGTAAAACTCGGCCTCGGAAGCGACGAAGAGCAGGACAGCGCCTTTTGTGGAAGCCTCGATCCAGGCCCACGGAATAAGACCCTGGTAGACTGTGTGCGTATGTGTGTGAGCACGCGTCTGCGCTTAGAGGACGTATGGGGAAATTTGTTTTTTTTTTTTTCTGCGGCAGAGATCTTGCCATTGATGGACACGAAGAAGCAGCAGCAGAGGGAAAAAGGGCAACAGGAGCTGTCAAAATACTCACAGCCAAGAGGACCACCGCGGGACCAGATGCGCCCCAGCGCAGTCGTAAACCCATCGCCACGATGAGCGGCCATGGTTGTCTTGACCACCTCGAGGGGCTGACCGAGCGTCGTGACCTCAAACATGTTGAGCCCGGCACCCAGCAACAAGTTGGAGAACTTGATCGGCTTCTTCTCGAGCGTGGGCTCGGCGAGGGGAGCCGCAGGAGCAGACGTCGCAACCATGACTGCAGAGGTTGTTGATGGAAGGGGGCCCTGACCAAGGGAAGAGGGTGCTTCTTCGCAAAGAGAGGGAGAGCGTGAGGGAGAGGTGGTGTTGAGGAGAATGCACAAGCTACCAACGAACAAGGGCTGACCAGAGTTCAGGACAGGTTAAGGGACGGATGGAGGGTCACGATGATGATGTTGACGATGTTGATGACGACGATGGTGGTGGTGGTGTCGGCGGTTGTAGAGAAACTCGCCCTGGCTTGGCCGAGGCTTTTGGGTCCAGCGTTGGCGACCAAAGGTGATGAGAGATGGATTGCCAAGAGAGCACTGCAGCTGCTTCTGGCCGCACGTGTAGCGACAGGACCAGGGAAAACTCACCCTGTCTTCTCTGCTCGGCGCAGCGGTCCCGTCCTGATCCCAGCACGCACACCAGCAGGATGCGACCAGTCCCGATGCCCGAAGACCCCTGTCGCTCAGCACTGGTACCGGATGCTGGTGCTGCTGCTGATGCCGGCACGACACAGCGGTACAAGTCTGTAGCTACGCGCTTATCTCGCGTATCAGCTCCCGCATGTGCCCTGTGGAGCCCTCTTTCTCTCTCATATGAAAACTGGGGGCCACCCGTCACGCTAGAGGGAAATCCGCTGTCCACAAAAAAAAGCCAATTGGGGCTCTCAACACGACTGATTGTTGAGGAAGGAAGCACAAACCGGATCTTCTTTTATTTTTATTACTTTTATTTTATTTTATTTATTTTTATTTTACTTTTGCCTTGTCCGGTCGCCTGCATCGGCTCCATCTCATGCACGAACCCGACCAATAGTTGTTCCATATTGTAGTGTGTGTGCGGCAAAGTCCCGGGCAATGTACTGCCGCTTGTCAGCACCATTTCGTCATGCTCGCGTGTATCCCGACTGTCAATCTAGCGCATCGATCTCGCAGCTGAGCTGAGCACCGGGAGACACTCTCGTCACTTTCCCCTGTTGCAGAGCTTCGTCGACCCGGCCCGGTAAAGTCCTGCAGGCAGGCCCCTGCCCGCATGTGCAGCTCGATGAGGCCGTTCTTCCGAGACACGTGGACTCTTTCTCTCCCATTTCGGAGCAGTTGCTCAGATACGTGCTACATGCAGACGTTATCATGCTCAGTGCAGCGTCAGTCGATTTCAAGGGTGCCCTCGCCAACCTCTCGGCACATTGGCCCGCCTCAAATCTCACAGCCGCATCGCATCGCCCAGACTGTACAGTGCCAATCAGTCGTAATCAGAAATTATCAATCATCGTCATGTCTATAGAAAAAAGTAGCCCAAAGCATATTGTACACAAGTGAAGCGCCCAGTGGTATCTGCCAAGGGCCTCTGGGGCTCTCTCTATCCTCCCTCCGTATGGCTCCCTGCCCAAGCAAGATCCCTTCTCCTTTTTGAAACATCAAAAGCCCGCATCGCCGCACGGTCTTTGCTGCATCCAACTGCCCTCGCGAGCAAACGCCTTACACGCACGTCAGGTCTTTTACAGCTTCTTGACAATCTCGGCCCACTTGTCGGTGGAGAAGGACTTGGGGCGCTCGATGGGAGCACCGACAGCGCGATCAATAATCAGCTGGGGAAGCACACCAATGGCGCGAGAAACACCGAACAGCACTGTGTAGTAGCTGGCCTCTGTCAGGCCGTAGTACTGCAGCAGGACGCCGGAGTGGGCGTCGACGTTGGGGTAAGGGTTCTTGGTCTTGCCGTGTTCCGTCAAAACTCCGGGAGCAATCTTGTAGACCTGGCTGACGAGCTTGAACATGGGGTCGTCGGGCATTTTCTCTGCGAGGGCATTAGTCAAGGCTTCTCATCATTTGTAAACTCGTGTCTGTTCCATGACGTACCGAGACCGAATTCGCGCTGAGCCATGTAACGCGGGTCAGTCTTGCGAAGGACGGCGTGGCCATAGCCTGGCACCACGCGACCGGAGTTGAGGGTGGACCACAGGTAATCAGTGATTTTCTTGTCGGACAGGTCGTCACCAACGACTTTCTTCATTTCCGTGAGCCACAGAAGAACCTCCTGGTTAGCCAAGCCGTGGAGGGGACCGGCCAGACCGTTGAGACCAGCAGCCAAGGAGAGGAAGGGAGAGCTCAACGCAGAGCCGACCAGGTGGGTTGTGTGAGCAGAGACGTTGCCGCCCTCATGGTCAGTGTGGATGGTCAAATACAAGCGCAACAACTCGATAAAGTCGGTGTTGTCACCGAAGCCCAGCTGGTTGGCAAAGTTGAAGGAGTAATCCTTGTCCTTCTGGATGGCAGCCACCTTGCCTCCCTTGAAAACATTTTGGTAAATGCGGGAGGCGATGTTGGGAAGCTTGGCAATCAGATCCATCGAATCCTCAAAAGTGTAGCCCCAGTATTCCTTCTTGTTGACGCCCTTGGCGTAGGCCTTGGCAAACGACGAAGTGTGCTCAAGAGCTGTGACGGCCAAGGAGAATTGAGCCATTGGATGCAGATCAGTAGGGCAGTGGTCGATGAGCTCCTCGACGAATTTGGGAATGTCGGAACGAGCAGCCCATTCCGCAGACAAGTCACGGACCTGCTGCTCAGTTGGGACCTCGCCAGTCAAGAGAAGCCAGAATAGACCTAAGCGCAGCTCGTCAGTCTGACATTCTCAAGCATTGATGCGTCGACCGCTTTGTACCTTCGGGAAGGGGTTCTTTGCCGCCAGGGGCCTTAGGCAAAAGCTCCTGGCACTCAGGAATGGTTTTGCCACGAAATCGGATTCCTTCCTCGGCATCAAGAACTGAGCCCTCCCAGACAAGGGCCTTGATACCGCGGGCGCCGCCATAGACTTGGTCGAGCGTGACCTTGTCGACGACCTTTGAACCGTGATTCCTGCGTGGAGAACTTGTATCAGTGCATGAAGGCAGGAAAGTGTCAAGTTTCCGCTGCAATCGTGTATTTCGCCATACGAAAGGAAAAGGTTGGAGTTGCCTTGTTTATGTGCGCTTACTTTCTTAAAGCTTTGATTTGTTCAATCTTCTCGGGCAGAAGCTCGGCGAAACGCTCCTTCAACGACTGTGCACATGGGCGTAAGTTACAATCTAACAGAGCTGCACATTGTTTTGACGAGGCGCACCTGGTTTTTGGCAGAATAATAGCGGATAGCGTTGAAGGCGGCTGTTCGGCTGTTGAAACCTTGAGGCTTGAGTGATGCCCGAAGGGCAGAGTTGCTGAGACGGGTGACCGAGGCCATTGTATGACGTCCAAGAAATGAATAATGGCGGATTGGCAGGAACAAGGAAAGGGGGGGGGAGGGCAGAAGACAGGACGAAGGGGCAAGTTGTACGGAGCTGACGGAGGTTTAAAAAAAAAAAAAAAGACGCAGCGCGGAACGAGAGCCTGGCGCGAAGAGGGTATAGCGGACGACGGACTTCTGTCTGCTCCTGTATCGCAGCAGTACAAATGTAGCAAGGGGGGAAAGAAAAATTAAACCACTGTAAAGTATGGGCCGGCAACCCCTGCGCTCCTCGAGACCATGGCGCCCCAGACGCTCCTTCCTGTCCTTCCCGACGAAAAAGACAGGCATGGAGCTACAATTGGGCCCGTTTTTCCCCTTCCATTTTGAAAGCTACGTACATAAAAGTACTGCGCGTGCCGTCACGTCCGAAGGGGAGGCCATCGCGGAGAGCTGCCCCAACACGCCTCGCGAATCAGTGGGGGCTTTTCCGACCAGCTGTTCGGCGCCTGCTGCTGGCTTATCTCGGCTGGCGCCTTCAATAGTGCATGGTGATGTAACGATGCGACACCAGCCAACCACCCGCGTTTGTGTTCTGTTCTGTATTTGGACTGGACTCGATGATATGGCGCCATCATAAACAGAAAGGCCATCTCGAGACCCAGACGGACGCTCGACGGACGGATCAGAGCTCATGAACGCAGTGTGCTCACCTTGAACGCCGCAATCAGGAATGCCAAACCTGTTCATGCAGGATTCGGGGGGGGGCCGGCTTCTGGCATGGCTCTGGACACTCGTTTGGGTGGTACATACGGGCTGCCATGGAAAACGCAGTAGATCTCGATGGCTTCCCCCGGTAACGTAGCAGAGCCTACTGACACACATTCGGGCACGGCGATGTGCCATACTACACGTACCGGTACGTGCCTCCCTAATCAGTTCTGTGCATTCATGCGCCAATCTGCCCAGCCTTTCTCCTATCCCATGCCCGGCTGCCCGAGGACTGTCCCGTCATCCATCAGCGTCCCGTAATTTCCCGTAGTAACAGCAGCGAGCATCCTCAGAGCTCACTCACCAAAACAAGCTGCAAATTGCGCGACGTTGAGTACATCAGGGTGCGACTACCTTTATGCGGGTGGCGTGGCTATCGCCTATTACCCAACAGACCAAACGATGAAATAGAACAACTGTATCTGTAGAGATGGCCACCATCGCGGCGAATACCTGCTGCGACGCAGAATACCGTCGAAAAACGACCTAACAAGCGAATTATCGGTGCCCGCAAATGGGTGATTCGAAAAGCCGGCGAGCGCATGCCTCCCTACCGCCTGAGCTGGTAGGCAAATGGGTAGCTGTGTGGTTTGGTGTGGCTGAGGCTTGCCCCATCACCCGCCCTATTCATGGGTCACGCTGCTAGGCGCCTCTGAACACCTGCCACAGTGGAGAAGGGCGACGAAGAAAAAAGACCAAATTTCTTTGACTGCCCGGTCACGTTTTTCCACCCCCTCCCCCCCCTACCCTAACGTTGTGCCCATACTTGAGTCGACGCCGGCTGGGTTGATTCGCAATCAAGGTTTTTTCCCTCCTGCACCCCCGGGAATCACCACTTCGCCAGGTGCACGCTCGCATTTCCTTCACGATCGCACATTATCATCCACAGAACATCAAATCCATCGTCGATATATCGAAAAGGGTCTTTCCTGGAGCTTTCACGTCCGACCATCGTTTCGCCTTGCGTATTTTCACAATCCACCGCACTTTCTTGACTGTTTTGCCTGCCCTGCTGCTGTTCGCCCAAACAGGCATCATCAGTCCTGACTAGCAAAACAAAGACGTCCCAAAACACTGACCAGATAAGCCATCTGTGATAACATCGCGCCTCGCTTGTCACCGCAGTAGAGGAAGGCTCTGACGGCCGTAACGTGTTACTTCGCTCGTCCGTTGGACGTTGCGCTGCTTGAAACAAAAAATCCATCTCCATACGTACAAACACGACGCATCCGTCTCGTACAATTTTTGAGCGTCGTAAAGTCATCATAGATTGAAACAGACCTCTCTTGAGGCGACCAGACCGGCCAGGAGTCTGTTGGGCCGTACATCGAGACCTAAGGACTCGCACTCATATTCATCATCACTGCTGTCAGGCATCGTGGTAAAAACAATCTGGACATAGAAAATTCTTTTCTGCTGATTCCTCCCATTGGCGGCTGGGACTGCATCATTGCTTTCGCGCATCTCGACAATCGCCGATAGTATTTTCGATTTACCACCGCGTCCTAGAACCATGGCCGGTGCAGTGACAGAACTGGAAGCTGGCCTTCAGGCCATGTTGAATTTGAAACCTCCTGGCGTCTCTGGGTCACGTATTGCCAGCCTGACGTCGCTTTGCGTGTCTAATATTCAGGTAATGCCCTCTAAGCCTCATCCTTGGCCGGCCGGCCGAGGAGGCCCAAGCACGAATGCCCTCTCCCTCCTACTAACCTTGGTGAGATGTAGTCTGAATCCGTTCTCATCCAAAAAATATATACTCACTTCAAAAAGGCTCCCGGAACACACAAACTGGGTGTTCTCTACGTAGTGGACTCTGTCACCCGCAAGTGGCTCGAGCAGGCCAAAAGCCAGGGGCAGACAGTAGGCAGCACTGCCGCAGATGGCACATATGCTGCCGGCGTTTATCGAGTGACGGAATTGATGCCCGTGCTGATGAATGACATACTTCAAACTGCCCCGGATGAACAAAAGGTACGCACATTTTGATCACATTACGCCTCAAACGGGGCATTTCTTTACTTCGTATGTGTCATGGTATGCCATAGCGGCCTGCATAGATGAGGCGACAGCCGGTCTCGGTCTACGAGAAGCCTGACTGAAAACGTAACACCATGTATACGATCTGATGCGTGTACATTGTCCCGTTGATCAAGGCCAGGCAAAGTCTCTCATTACGCCAGCACTGATATGCCGAGTTCAGAGGTCGGCAGCCATTGAACCTGCTGCACCTCTCGCTTTTACTCAAATCTTATGTCATGGTCAGTAGCTCACTGTATATGCTTTGCGTGTAGGAGAAGATCAAGAAATTGCTGGACATATGGGAGAAAGGCCAAACTTTTCCCACACAAATGATCGATACATTCAAGGCAAAGCTGGCCGCACCACAGCCTTCCAGTAGGTCCACCCCCAATGCCATTGTAATACTCTGCGGTGGTTCAGGATTCTCTCTTTCCTTGCCCAAAACTGCCCATTTTCTGACCTCTGTTTCACGCGTGATTGGAACCGAGGCAGAGTACAGCCGTCAACTCAGAGGTCTCATATCTGACTTGCCTTGACCCTGCAGAAATCTCAACGACACCTCCCGGGAGCCCTCCGGCTTCGGCTCTGGCTGCTTTACAAGGCAATGTTGCCGCTCCCGCGGGCCCTGCCGCCCCAACTGGATCGTCCATCTTGGAGGCTCTAGCAAATCTAGCCAGACAAAATAATCCGGTTCCTGGAGCTCCTGGCAGCAGCAGTACGGCCCTTCCCACATCGGCCGCACCTTTCAACATGCCTGTCGCGAGCTCGTCATCCTCAGCAGCACACCCTCAAGTCCAGCCACCTCCACCCTATCCTCCTCCGTCGAACTCACAGCCCGTAAACATGCCAACGATGCCTTTTTCGTTGCCAATGACGCCTGGGGCGCAGCCTCCCGTATTGCCCAACGGCGCAAACAATGCGGCCAACCCATACGTCATGGCAAATGCCGCTGTCCCTGCCGGGGCACCGGCCTTCGACTCTGGCACGCAACAACAGTTGATGCTGATCAAAGCCCTTGTTGATCAGGGAGTACCGTTTGATAAAATCCAAAGCTTTGTCCAGAGTATGGCGGGCGGCATCAATCCTGCTGCCGCGAGTCTCCCTCCGAACTTCCCTCAGCCGATGCCCGCTGCCCAAGGCACCTTGAATGGGACTGGCTCACAGCAATGGGGCGCTCCTGCTCCATTGCCCGCCGATGGGCGTGATAGAGGGTATCAGGAGGGCGCACGATCACCCAGGTATCGGGGACGGTCCCGATCGAGATCACCCGACCGCGGTTGGGGTGCGCGCGACTCGCCTCGCGGAGGTCGAGACAGAGGTGGCCGTGGACGTGATTCTCCTGGACTTGGTCGCCACGATGATCGTGATCGGAACGGCAGGGGAGGTAACGATTATCGCCAGCGCAGTCCGGCCGGGCGACGGGGGCGAAGCAATACCCCTGACGGTCTTCCAAACGTCGACCGATGGATGGAGTACGATTCGAGCATTCCATCTGGTCATATCAAGGTCTATAGCCGCACCCTGTTCGTAGGCGGCGTGACGTAAGTGATTTCCCGCGGCCATTCCCAGCGTAACCGGTCGGAGAATTGATAAGCTGATCAAACAACAGATGCACTGAGCCCGAACTGAAAAGGATTTTCAACCGCTACGGCACGGTGCAGACATGCATCGTCAACAAAGACAAGCGGCACGCCTTTGTCAAGATGCTCACCAGGAAGGACGCCGTGACCGCCAAGGAGAACATGGAGGATAATCGCACGCCTGAACTTCCTTTGAGAGTAAGTCTGTCGTCTTTCTTGAGGTCATTGCCTTACATTCGGAATATTCACCCGTATGGCTCGAATGTCGCCATGCTGACTTGAACTCCACGCAGACCCGATGGGGTGTCGGTTTCGGGCCCCGAGATTGCAGCGATTATGCCACGGGCGTAAGCATCATTCCCATTCACAAGCTCACCGAGGCGGATCGCAAATGGATCTTGACTGCTCCGTACGGCGGAAGCGGCGGACAACCAATCGAAAGCGGCCTGGCCGTCGAGGAACCGGACATCGAGATCGGCGCCGGGGTCTCGTCCAAGGCCATTAGCCGACGGATGCAGACGGACAAGGGCGGTAGCAACGGGCCCAAATCCACCAGACACAGGGAAGACGATTCGGGTCGCAGTGGGGGCGGCGGTCGGCGCGGTGGCCGAGATTCACAGTCACGGAGAGGTGACTACGGCAACGGCGGCCAACCAATGGTCCCGGATTTCCCATTCGGCATAGGCACGCTGCCTAACGGCATGCCCAGCTTCCCTTCTGGCTTCTCCTTTCCAGACCCGAATGCCGGACACTCGTGAACAGCCGTGACGACCAATACAAACCGAGGACGCAGGGGAGGGACTGGGGAGGGGAGATGAGGAAAGAGCTTGATACCCAGTGTGGATTTGCTATTGCTGTTTGTGTGCTCGATGTGTTTTCTGGCTTGATTCGGGAGTTTTGGGCGTCATGTCTGGCCACAACATATGAGCTCGGGGAAATGCGGGAAATAGTGCGTGAAGGGGGGATTTTTTCCAACATCCACGGTTCCCAGTCGTGAGCGATGTGGCTGCGGTCGACAGGGAACATAATTACTTGGTTGTCTGGCAGATGCTGGGCATGATTCAACCCAATGTTTATCACCCACTCTGTTCCTTACCCTACCTAATATGTGCTCTTATTTGTCGAAAGAAATAGGAAATTCAGAACTGTTGCTTGAGCTTGATAGAACAACAGCCCCACGCTCAATCTACTCAGCAGAACAAAGTTCATTGCTGGCTACCTTTTGGATATGAGACTATCACGACATTGATAAGTGAAGGGCATACCCTGTAGACGCTTCGGCAGCGCCACCTTCACAATGCACCCGGCCGGTACAAACAAAATTGCTTCTTGGCACGGGACTCGGATGACCTTTGCATTTCTCTGTCTCGCGCTACTGCCTTCCGCGTTCGCAACACAAAAGAACATGTTTGGAGGAATGGTATCGCGTGGAGATGGCAGGCAGGCTCGCTACAGGATCGCACATATTAATCGCTCCTTGGCGATAATGCAAGCTAATTGCCTCTTTCAAACTTTCTACCAGGGTTCGTGCGAAGATCGGAGAGAAGAGGAGAAGGGAAAAAATTAGAATAGTGTTGCGTCATTCCAGCTGACTGGCCGCCGCTCTTTACGACTGTTTAATTGACGCGGCGACGGGAAGAACATGCATTGCACCCTGGGCCCTGCCAAAATGGACTTCTTAAGTCTACTGACGTAGAGTAGAGGCTTCAAGGTAATCTATCTACCAGGGAGCGTACTGGGCAGCCGGTGAAAACTTGACATGACGTTGGCAGGCTGACATTGCAGATCGAGCCCGGCCCGGACGGAGCAGGCGGCTGCAACGTTCATCCCTCCATGTCCGAAGCAGCTTTCACCGCACAAAATGTCGATTCTATGCGATTGGCTCACCACCAGAAAACCCACCAAAAAGGGACAGAAAATCTCCGGGCCGTTCCGGATAGAGAGAGAGGAAGAGAGAGGCAGAAGGAAATTTTTTTCCTTGCGCGAGTGTACGAGAGAGAGAGAGAGAGAACGCAAAGGGTGAAATAAGCTTCAGGGCAAGACATTGCCAAATGTCCAGCGTTGCAGGTGTGAAGCCGTCGCGCCTTCCCCCGCGGATGGTCCCCCCCGCAGAGGCTATAATTGTCATTACAGTAGAGTGTGAGCCCGTTCGCCAGCGCGTGCACGTTTGTGGAAAGTATTTACAGAGGGCACGGGAAATAAACCACATGCAAGCTTGCCCCTCCCCCCGTTTGATCAGCCTCCAGATTTGCTTGGCGCACCCAATTTGGCTCCCTCGGATTTTGTTATGCATCAAAAGTCCAAACGTGAAAAGGGGGTTGCTTCGTGAAGGAGCCCCATGTGCGTCGCAGGCAAAGCGAAACCAGGGCACGGCACGACAAGGGAGCTGAAGACGCCAGGCTGAAGCTTAAGAAGAGACGAAAAGATGGAATAAGAAAAAGGACGCACAAGCTATTGAAACACGGAAACCTTATTGGGGTCCTGTTCAGGACGAAACGGATCGTGAAACACCGATTCCTCGACTGGTCATCACCGTGCGGACCCGCCTCATCCGTCGAACTCAAGGAGGAAGACTAGAAGACTAGAAGACTCGGACGGAAGCGCCACAGCGGGCGACATCGTCGGATCAAGCAAGGCGAGGCCCGTTCGCTGGGCGTGGCGCTTGGACAGCACTCGGCCGCTCGTAGTGGCGGAAATCTCAACAGCCGCTCGATGTTGAGCGGAGCAATTGGCGCCTTCCCCGGCCTAATCAATGCCAGACGCCGCCGCCACTACCGGTTCAAGCTGTTCACGGCTGTCTCTGTCTCGACCTGCAGGAAAGGACCGAAAAGCAAGTCGCCGGAGTGATGGTAGATGCTGGCAAGCCCTATGCCATCATGATGCCGAAGGGCTCCGGCAATCAGGGTCGAGGGCTCCTTTGTGATTTTGTGGGATCGGCTGATTTGTTGATAAGTGTTGATGTTTTCTGTGAACCCTGCTTCAGATATACATGGACTGTTGAATCGCGTACCTTGATCTCTGCTCTGCTGCGCTGCCTCAATCATCAGGAAGCCACTGCCCGCATCCCCAACGTGATGATCTGCAGGGTCATGGTGGAATAGTGCACCCTTTGACCAGAGCTACTCAAGCCACAGAGTTTCGCCTGGTAGACTTGGACGAACCATGGAACTGGGGCAAACCATGCATAAAGTCTGAGTCGTGGCGCTCCCGATGCTACGAGCATGAGCCCGTCGCTCTTTGCCTGAACACATCTAGTCGACTTGGGAGTCTCTCTGTTGTCGGGTCAGGGTCCTGACACACTGTCCCGGTGTCCAGGGTCACGGCCGAGAAGTACAGAGCTAATCCCCCAGTAGCGTCGGCATTCTTGAACCTCTCCTGCTGCGAGTAGCAGAGAGAGGGTCTATGCAACAACACGCCAGACAAATCAATGTGATACAAAGAAACGGCGGAACCTGTGGGTAGGCAAAATACCAATGGCGAAGCGTTGCCAACCATTGCACATGACATCGATTCGTTCATGCATGGCAAAGCTTTCTCATTGCTGGGTATGTAATCTGTCAGCTTTGGTCCGTTTCAAACAATGTTTCTTGGAGGCATTTGTATGATCAGCTTCATGCAGCTCGGCGCTAGCCGGTTGTTGGCTGAATACCTAGTATTAGGAGGGTAATTTAAAGACCTGCACCAACGGTACGAACTGGAGCTGGCAGCAGGATCCGAGTAGCATCATGTTACCACTAGGTAAGTACCTTAGCTTCTGACCTGATGGCAGAAGAGGATGACTTGCCTTTGACGCAGCAAGCGCCGCGGAGGTCAGCTCTTTCCCGCGACCAGTTCAAAGCTTCTCGACTGCTCCTGCCCCCGCCCCTGCGACGATCCATGCGTCCACCAATCATAAGGACGCGAGCGACGATGGGTGTCTGCCTTCTATGTGTCCTACATACGTCGCCCGGCCTTCATGGCAGGTTTCGCCGTTTAAGCGACCATTCGCATGCATCGGAACTCGTTGGTCGATGTGCTGATATCCTGATTACGCTTCTTCGCGATTCTGGTGGTAGTGCGGCCCTTTCTTCGCCCACGAGCTGTGACGAGCTCACTGCTTGATGTCAGTCAGCGACGGACTGAACTGCCATATGCAGATCACGAACTGCTCCGACAGCTGCTGGATGCATCATGACCTATCCGTTCCGACGAACATTCTGCGCCAGCATAACCTAATCTACATCCATGCTCGTGGACTAAATATGTTTGACACGCTGGAAAAGTCCCCTCAACCCCATGTCTGGCGGAGATTCGCCAGGTTTGCCACTCATCGTGAAGCTGTCTAGGACAATGTCAATCGGTCAAGGAATGTAAAAATAGTAAGCTTTAGAGTTTGACTAATAGATCTTTACGCCGCTTGGTTCAACTCGATTTGATACATGCCTGAGGCAAGAGAGGATATCGAATACAAATTGATCTGGAGCGTTTGAAGGCGACCACCCTTGTCAACGGGGTGCGAGCAGGCATCAACCAGGCTCAATTGCCAAATGGCTGAGACGAAGGTCACAAGCCTAGAGAAGCAGTCAAGTTACCGTCTGACCCAATTATTTCTTTGGGTAATTTTTTCGCCCAGCAAAGTTATCCCATGTAAGACGGCAAAGCACGACGCCAAGTTCAAGCCTTTCGCAATTCCAGAGAGCTGGCAGTAGTCGCTTCAGCGACGAGGCGAGACGAGAAGAAAGACGCAAAAATGCGCCCGGCACAGAATTTTGCCATGCATGGGAAGACAGTCGCTCCCATCGTGATTCGCGAATTCTCAAGGTCAAAGGCTCAATCTAACGATTTTGTGGAGTGACAAGCTTTTCCTCCACCAATTTACATAATTGTCTAGGGTCAAATACGGAGCGACACGGCGCCAGGGAGCAATACATGGCTTCTCGGCAACTTCTCGGTATCGGCACGGTACAAAGCCATTGGGGAAACGGCTCCATCGAGCACGTCATAGCAAAGTACCCATGCAGCCTGATGACCTGCTGGGGCGTGACAGATGCGAGAAGGGTTCAAATGGACAGGCTCTTATTGGTGCCAGATGGTAGTTCAAATTGATCATGAACGTCAATGGCAAAGGTGATACTGATCCCCAGGACGGAAGCATAGGAGAGCAGGGTTTTGGGCCGCTTTGACTGATAATGTGCGAAGCGCAGTTTCAAGCAGTATCACCGTCCTTGGTCGATCACTGGTCGGCGAGTCAGACGATTGATCGAGAGACTGACAGCTCCGCTTGTTGAGCACATGTCACAAAAAGCAAGGGCCAGCTTACCCCAATATTCCCCATACGTGCTGCACGATAGCAGTGCTCCATGCAGCTTCAGCGGGCTTTCCGCTCATTTGCCAAGAGCTGTTGCGTATTGAGATTGGATTATCAGCGAGCCTCGTCAGCCAATTGACCGAATTCTTCAGTCAGCGGGCCAAGTGGACAATGCCGCGTTCATCGACGACAGCGGATTGATTAGCGCTTCTCTTTGTTCAACGGCTCACAGCAGACAGACGCCGCGCGAACCGAGTTGGTTTCTGCGGCCCAGTGCGCATTCCCAGAGCGGCGACGGAGCCGGCGCTGCCAATTCGATAACTTCGAAAGGGCGGTAAGACGGCAAAGCTGACCCGAAGAGCGCAGAAAGGCCCTCAAGTCATTGCCAGTCCACATTTGTGAAGCAGGGCCAGACTTCCCCCCGGTAAAGGAACATCCGGTGGGTGCCAGGAAGACTTCGGATGCTCCAGAAAGAAATCGGAATGGGAAGCAGGCGCACCTTCCTTTCAAGTTACCCACTTACGGAAGCCAGGGAAGAGAAAAAACTTTACACTCAAGCCATCCCCAGCATGCATGCCTGCATGCAGCTCTTGATCTAGCCCACACCTTCCTTTTTCTTCCTTTGATTCCATTGGGGTTCTCCAATTTAGGCAGATGCTTTGGCGTACATGATGGGCTCTCCGCATCGGCCATTTCCAGCACCACTGAGGAACAGTCGACGGCGAAGCCGAGTGGACGCCATTTCTATTGGTTCAACCGGCTCGAGTAGGCCCGACGGGCATGGCGTTGAAGCGCATGGGCGGCTTGAGAAGCTCTGGTCTGGGCAATGTGAGTACGTGTCCGAGAGCGGCATCGCTGCCCTCAATTGACTGCTGGCGAAACAACAAGCGTGGGCCATTCCTATGACGTCGAGGAGGCCGGGGTATCTGATCTAGTCGACACGCGTGCCGACATGAAGCCCGCCAACAGTGTCCAGCGAAGTGCATATGAGATTGATGAACTTTGGATGCGAAACATCATCGCCGGTTCAAAAAGGCAACGAAGCAAAGAGTCTCCTTCCTGTGCACCTTGGAGGCTTCGAGGGGGAATCGACTCAGTGGCAGGCCATCTGCGGCGAGCGTGCCGAAGACTTCACGACGAGCGGCCCCGGCTATCGGCTACGAAAAGCCCCAGCATTGTTGAATCCGGAGTGCACCAGAATATCTGGTCCAAGTAGCTCGTAAAACAACGGCGGGAGCATTCGCCTGTTACGGAAGACGCAACGGCTGAAATGGCGGAGTAGACGCGAAAATTTTACGCCGGGCCGGGTGCTACGACTACCAGAAGGCACGACACAAAACAAAACAACTCACAATACCTGCTGCTAGCTCGACTCGCGGTCCCCGAGCTGCTCAGACTGTTCAGGGCCGACAGCAAGCAGGCCCTTAGCGGCTAGTCCGCTGGAGCAGCAGGCACACGGACAGCCAGAGGGAATAAACTGCAATGAAAGGAGCCAGGTGGTGAGACTGATTGGGGGAATGAGCGCAACCAGACCAAAACAGTACGCTCTCGGCAAGAAGGGGGGGGGGGGGTGAACGTGCGACGACTCAGTGGGCCCAAAGGGCAAGGTACCTGTCGGCTAGGATTCGGCGCCGTGCGGCGTACAGTGCTCCAGAAATTCTCTATCCGAGTTTTCTTGGTT
>JAPFUF010000375.1:0-15304 GCA_030780645.1 Aschersonia sp. MBC 508 | reverse complement strand
CCTCCCCCTTCGTCTCCGCACCGGCAAATCAGCGCTGTCAGGATTCCGACGGTCGAGGGCCGGGAAAACGTTGGGTCCCGTTGCCTGCTCCGTACAGTACATCGACGGCTTTTCTCCTGCCCATCTGCTAGATTGATTCAGCATTCGGCTTCTCTCGATTGCGACGATTGTCACTGTCCAGCCAAACTTCGCGCCTTGACTCTGGTCAGATCAGTCAATCGTTCCTGGCAGTCCGTGTCTTCGCCCCGGTTGCTGTTCCGCCAGGGTCGGCTACCGCGAGATTGAAAAGACGAATGCGAGCGCTGCACGAAATCGACCACGACCGACTCCGCGTCTCGTCGACTCGAACGATTTGAATCGTCGATACCTCAAGCGTCACTCCTGCTCCGGCTCTCATCCGGCTGCACGAGACCCTTTTCTCGGTTCGCCATCGCATCGCCGTCTCAAGTCCCACTCGCCGCTACGATCAGGCTCGCCAAGGCAGTTCCGTTGACGGTGGTGGAGGAATAGCGCTCAACCGAACCCTCTGGTCATGACATCGTCAGGAGACGTCGGCGCTGGAGGCCCTCTTATCGCGGGTACAGCACTGTCCGGCGGCGAGTTCTCGGAATACTCGGACGATGAGCTCGGCGCTTCTCACTTTTTCGATTTCTCCGTTAGTCCTGACACGCTTCAGAGTCGGGACGTCATCAGCTGCAGCGCCCCGAAATCTTTGAATCCCCAATATTTGACCGCATCAGGTCCCTTCCCCGACTCTCCAACCGGTTCCTACCGCGACTCGTCGTCTGAGTCAGCGTCGTCCAAAAGAACCCCCAGCTCCGACTCGTCAAAGACGCCAGTCGCCACGCGGGGGGCCTCGATGGACGGCAGCGCTGATTTCAGGATGGATTGGGATGATGCCAATCTTACTAGTTTTCCCGACGATGACAGCACGTTCCCTCTCGGCCGCGAAGCCGACCCATCTGTCATGGAGGTAATGTACCCTTTTGGCGAGCCCGACGACAGCTTTATGAACCGCTCCTTTGATTTCGAGAGTGCGTCAAGCAGTCCCGATGCACTGCTCGGTGGGCAGTCTGCAGTCGCAGCGTCGCCCGTCATGCCATCTACCAAGAGCGTCAGCTCGCAGAAGCCTGCAAGCCAAGGGAATGCCACCAAGAAACCAAAGGCGGCTGCTCACAGAAAACGAATGTCGGTAAGTAGGAGCGCCATATCTCGCTTCTCGTCCCTCACCTTATTCTCGACTCTAACTTCCGTCGCCACATAGCAGTACTCTGCGTCATCGGCGGGCATCAAAAAGTCAACCTCGAGAGAGGTGTCACCTATGTCGACGATGGTGACAAGCCACAGCGCCTCTCCTGTGGCTTCCTTCTTCGGCTCACCATCGCCACTCGCAACACAAGCGAACGGGAATGCCATTTGGCCAAATCGCTTGGATGTGGCCGCCGCCGCCACGGTGCCGGACGTTCTGCCTACTGCGGCTAAAGTGAGCCATCAAGCTGCGCAACAACGCGCGGCTGCGCAGCAGCGCATGGCAATGGATAACCACCCTGCAGGATATAATTTTGCCGGGGGTTACGAGCTGTGCATCCTGCCCACCCCTGGAAAATCTCGCGTCGAGACACAAATACCTATCAAGATCCGACTGACGCCGCTACCTCCTGGCATTACCAAGCTTCACTTGCCAGCCCACACCATCTCGAAGCCAAAGTTGCTTGTTCGGCCGGTCCCCGAGCCCTCCCCAGACACGCTGGAGCTTCACGTCAACTTGGTTTGCACCAGTGCCATGGAGAACAGAGAGTCTAGGAAGAAAGCGTTTGAAAGAGCTGCATGCGTTCCACAAGGTTACCTTCCCGAACTTGATGATGAATCAAATACGCCTCAGAGTGGTGGAGATGTACGGATCTGCACTGGCTGCATCACAAGAGAACGTAAGAGGGCCGCACGTAAGAAGGTCAAGAAGCCCGAGGAGGAGAAGATCTGGAGTCAGGATGAGCAGCGGCGCGTCATTGTGTTCAATACGCACGAGCTCAAGGACTGGCAGTCTCTGAGCGGCATACTGGACTCCAATGGTCGACCAGAACCTGGCGTTTCGCCGGGAGCTATGCAGGTGGACGCCCCCATGCGAATTGCCTGCTACTGCAGACATCACGGTGAAAAGATGGGCTTCAACGTCATCTTTACCATCAAGGACTTCCAGGGTCGTGTCATTGCTCAGGCCATGTCAAATCCAATCATGATTACTGATGATCACAAGACTCACCCGATGGGCCCTCAGACCTCCTCCAGCCACCAGCCATCGGAGGCCGTCACGTCGACCACGACACCAACCCATCTCCCACAGAGCACCGAAAGCAAGAGCACGCTGCAGGAACATCGGCAAGCCTCCGGCAGGGCGGTGCATCGGTCCAACAGCGAGGGCTCCGTTGGCCGAGGGGAACCATCACCAGGGTCAGGCAAGACAACGCCGACCGTCGCCAACTCAGTCATCCCGGGCCGCAGCTTGTCTCGGCCCTCATCGCCACACCAGGGTGGCCCCGTCAAAAAGAGAAAGTCGAGCAGCTCAAAGGTACCCAACGGGCTGGCGATGACGAGACTGGACACTTCGCCCTCGCCCGGTTCGTTCTCGGCCTCGACACAGATCTCTGCTGCCACGTCCCCCTTCTCTTCGAACGCCAGCCCCTTCCAGCTTCAGCAGCAGCAACCTGAGCAGCTGTTCGGGCCCATCAGCGGCCAACAAGCATTCGGAAATGGGCCTCCCACCCCTGGCAGCGCTGACCAGATTCCGATCTTCTCTCACCGGTCCACAAGCATGGAGAACCTGGCCATGGCCCAGCTTTACTCTGCTCCAACGTCGAGACATCCCAGTCGTGCGCCCAGTCCGACTAGTATGCGGAACAGCGTTGCCAATGGCATGCCCAACCAGTTTCCTCAGAACTTGGCCGCCCAGCTATACACAGTTCCTCTCGGCATCAATCAGACCCGCGCCCCGCCCGTCATCCACAAGATCATACCCAATGAGGGACCGAAGATGGGAGGCATTGAAGTGACTGTTCTCGGAGCCGCTTTCTTCCAAGGTCTGGAGGTTTGGTTCGGTGATCAAAAGGCCACGACCACGACGTACTGGGGCGATTCGTCGCTCGTCTGCCTGTTACCGCCGTCTCATGTTGCCGGCACTGTGGCTGTTACGTTCAAACAACCGGGCATTCCCGGACCCCAGGCATTCGCCATGGGCAAGCAACCGACCAGTTTCAAATATGTCGATGACAACGAAGACAAGCTGATCCGAAGCGCCCTGACCATTGTCGGTCATAAAATGTCTGGACAGATGATGGACGTCAGTGACCTGGCGCGCAGAATCCTGGGCGATTCTTGGGCCAGCGGGAGCAGTGGTGGCGCTTCAGGACCACTGTCGGGGGCGCCAATGTACAATCAATCCGCGAATTCCCCCGAGCACCTCGAGCCGCAGCTTCTCAAGTGCTTGGACCTCATAGATCTGGACGACAGCACCCACAAGACGCGCCTCGATTTCAAGCGGACTACAGGGCATACCATGCTTCATCTCGCTTGCTCGCTTGGATATCATCGGTTCGTCGCCGCTTTACTGGCCCGGGGCGCTAATCCCGACGCTCGCGACAAGGGAGGCTTCACGCCTCTGCACATGGCTGCTATTCAGAACCATACCGAGATAGTGAGAAGGCTGATAATCGTCGGGGCTGATCCCACCATTCGTAGCTTGTCGGGCCTGACGCCAGCAGATGTGGCCAGGTCGCGAGCTGTCCTGCGTGCGGTGCGGCACTCTGAACGACACGCGAGATCACGCAGCGGCGGGTCCATCCACAGTCGCACCAGCAGTGCTGCTTCTCTGCGGTCTTTGTGGAGGCCGATGACGCGGGCCAACACTCACGAGGAACCTGTCTCCGTCGATTGGGATGAGGAAAGTCCCGAATACACGTCTGGCGATTTCGAGGACGAGGAAGGAGACTCGGACGAGGAGGCGTCCTTGACTATGCGGCTACAGCGTGGATGTTCGAGCGCCACAATGTCGGAAGACGAAGCGAGCGAAGCGAGCGACGAGATTGCCGCCGGATCTTCAACCGCAGCAATGGCTGGTGCTCTGAAGGACCAGTTGCAGCAGCAGTTCCAACAGTTGCAGCACTCGGTGGCTATCCAACTGCAGAACCTGGGCAACCTCCCTTACCTGCCCGCGATGCCGGGATTGGCTTTGCCTTTGGACTACCAGGCCTATCTCCACCGTATGCAGCAGTTCGTGCCCGGAATGTCAGGGCCACGTCCTGGGCCTGCAGGATTGTCGGAAGAGTCCGAGAGCAAGGTGGACGGCCGCTGGTGGGGTCTGGGATCATCCGTCAACAATAACAGCTCAGCGCTGCCGCCTGCGTACGAAGACATCTTCCCACAGGAAGGGAAGGACTCGAAGCAGGATGTGAAGCAGGCGTCGGCCATTCGAGCGGCCGCCGAAGCCGAGGCCGACGTGAAGTGTGCCACTCTCTACGACGAATCACCTCTTGCGATGAAGACTCGATTGGCCGGGAAAAGCACTGTCGAAACGGCAGTTTCCGAAGAGACGCTTGCTAAAAAACTGGCCCCTGTAGAGACTGCTGTCGAAGAGCCGGCCCCTGAGGAGACTGGCCCCGAAGAGCTTGCTCCTGAAGAGTCTGGCCCCAAGATGCTGAAGATTGGCCGCAAAAACGCCATCACTCGGGCGCAACAGGAGCAATTCCTGCGAGCCAGGGAGATCAAGCTCAAGAGCCTACGCAGTGACCGAAACCTTTTTTTTATCTGGGTGAGTAAGATTATTTTTGTCTTGTCTTCTGTGGACTGGCTCGCGAGTTTGTTAGCCGCTAACAAAGTTAAAAGATTCCGTTGCTGCTCGTCATGATCTGCGCCATGCTTTGCAGCTACTTTCCCTCGCTTTTCCCGTTTGTCTGGACCTCGGTGCGCGCCCTGGTGCAGGCTGGCCACAGCCGTGTATCTGGGGTGTTGACTGCAGTGCCGGGTCGGGCCATGGAATTGTGAGGAGAGTCTTTTCCCTCTTCTCCGCCACGACGGCGATGAACTGTTGTTTTTCTTTTCTTCTGGTATGGCTTAGAGGCGGTGCCACGAGGCGCTTTTTTCCTTTTGGGTTTTTCTTTCTTCTATTCTTGGACTGATTGCTTGGAATCAGCCAAAGCAGCGCCTGGCCTTGCCATGCCTTGCCTCCTCGTCTTTTTTTTTTTTTTTTTGGCTCATGGTTTTCTTTACTAGCTTACGGTATATAATCAAAGGCTCATGAAGGACCAAAAGTCGTGCTTATTGCGTCGTCTGATGATTACGTCCTGCCTTTTCCTTTTTTTTTTTTCTTTTCCTTTCCCCACTTCTTTCTTTTCTTTTTTCTTCTCTTCTCTTTTGATGGCCATCGCACGAGGTTCCGCGCGACGAACAACTGACAAGGAAAAATCCGCGGTGGTGACACGCCAAACAAAGAGGCCGTTTTGTGATTCGGGGAAATTGGAGCCTGCCAGGAGCTCGACGCTGTGTCGGAAATGGGGGATGCTGTGTTGCTCGATGCAGCAGCGCGCGGTTTTTCGGCATCACGAGCGGCGAAAGCTCCATGTCCCTGTGTGAGGGACTTTTTATCTACATTTCCCCTTCTTAATTCTGATTTTGTTTTTTTTTTTTGTTTTTTTTTTTTACCGCGCCTTTGGTGCTTGGCTTTTGGTGCTCCGCTGACATCGGGGGAGGAGAGGAACGATTCGGAGGGGAGGGAAAGGGGCAAAGGAAAGATTCGACCAAAGTGGCCGGCCATCTACTCGTCCGCGTTGGTTCTCACTTTCTTGGACCGGCGAGGGCCGGGCTTTACTCACCTTGCTATGTTTTTTTCTCCCTTGCAATCAACTGGGACGAAGGATTTTTGCTATGATCGCTTGCTTAGTTCCAAAGGGATGAGTCCAATTACACTACTAGTATTACTACCACCACAGAGATGACACCTGATAATGCAAAGAAGTTGACCTTGATCACCGGGGGGGGGGGGGAAGATCCTTGATTGTTTTATTACTACCACCACAGAGATGACACCTGATAATGCAAAGAACTTGACCTTGATCACGGGGGAGACAAAATCCTTGATAATTTCCCCCCCTTGCTTTTTGTTTGCTTGCTTGAGATAGGGACAAGTCAAGTGCACAGTCACAGTCAAATTATTTTCCAAATACGGGTTCCTAGAATCTTGATGTGCAACTTTCGGGTCTCGGAAGGTCGGTCCATGTGGCCGGCACCAGCTAGCGATATTGAATCCAGGTGTAGAGAAGACATTCCGTATGTGAGCTTCGACTCGCAACGGCAGCGATTGGCCAGCTAGGACGCCAGGGCTGGGGGGAGGGCTGGCTGGGCCACAGCCGCTATCGCTGTAGATGAACTCAAGCAGCTCTGCAGAGGGGCAGGACGGGAATCTGCCATTCGGGAACGATAATGGGGCGCCGCACACATAGGGCACAGCACAATCAGGGCACATGTACGCACTGTATTTGCTCGAAACAATTTGGCACGCGCGGTGAAAACCACCATGGGTCTGCTCAAATAGCTTTAAATTCCATAATCACGGGATATAACTACCGCAACGCCACGCAATGATACCATGCCTTGTTCCCTGTCCATCCAACATCGATGTTGGAAGAGTGCCTGCTCCGGTGCGAGTAGGAAACGACGGAGCCGGTGGACGTCTTGTCGTTTTACTTTTCGATAGCCACGAGCATCTTTTCTCTTTCGCTTTTCCGCTTTTCAAACTGTTTCTTGGTGTGCCGGCGCTCGTTCTCCTCTTTTCTCTTGATGGACTGGAGTTCCTGCCTCTTGATCTCGCCCGCCTTCTTGATCACCTTGGGTACGTGTCGGTGCCGGTGGATGCGTCTGATCTCGGGCATGTGTCCGAAGCGCTTGATCAGGGACTCGTTGTACTCGAGGGCTTGGCGTTGCCGCGTGGACTTGATGCCCGTGGTCTCGGAGGCGTTGGCTCGCCAGAGACGGATGTTGCCCTCGTCAGACCCCGTCAGTATGTACTTCGAGTCGGGCGTCCACTTGACAGCCGTGACGCGCTGCATCTGCTTTGTGTGGTACATGTCACGCTGGTGGCCTCGGCGCTGGTCCCATATGCGCACTGAGCGGTCCCACGACCCGGAGACGAGCTCCTCGCCCGTGGGGGAGTATTCGACGTCTGTAACGGCGGCGACGTGATCTTTGAGCACGTTGCGCGCCTGTTTCATGTTGCGTGTGTCGAAGAGGTAGACGTTGTGGTCTTCTGAGGCGACGGCGAAATTGAAGGCCTCCATGGGCGACCAGGCGACGCGATTGGAGGCAAACTGCAGCACGGCTTTGCTGACGGGCGTCGAGGTGCGCAGGTCGTACATGATGATGGCGCGGTCCGTCGAGCAGGACGCGAGGATGGACGTTTCCACGTAGTTAAAGGCCACGCTGGTGATGGTGTCGACCGACGTGGGCCACTTGAGGACCTCGGGCGCCGCCGAGTGCCGCTCGAGGTCGTAGATGGAGATCTCGCCCGAAGATGCAGCAAAGGCGTTTCGAGACCGGTGATGTGACAGACTTGTGAATGCGCCAGAGCCCAGCCATGACGAGAGCGGTTTCGAGTCGGGCTTGGTATTGTACGGGTCGTAGAGCTTGATAGTGCGGTCTGCCGCGCACGTCAGCAGTTTTTCGTCACGGGTCCATTCTAATCCCTTGACGATGTTTTCGTGTGCCGTCGTGTTCCAGATAGAATCGTTCCGCGACGTCAGGTCCCAGACTTTGACGACCCCGTCGCCGCTTCCGCTGGCGAATCGCTCGAGCGAATTTGGGTCCTTGGCGAGAGAGTAGACGCCATCGACGTGACCTCTTCCTAGCTGACCGACATAGGGCTTGGCGTGCATGCGTTCCAGCTTGACGGCTGTGAGCGCACGTGTGTATTCTCGAGCCCGCTCGAATGGATGGAGTGCCGAGTCGAGGTTGCGAGGGAGTCTGGCGGCGTCTGATCCTGGCGGCTGGTGGTCCGCCAAAGACCGGCTGAGGGCCTTGATCTTCATGCTGCGGCCCTCTTGAGGACTCTTCCTTCTTCACCCTTGTTTGATGCTGGCTCTGAAGTGTAGGATCTTGGTATCGTGGACTAGCAACCGTGTGCAGGGTCAACGCAATTCGAAATGAATGATGCCCCTGGATTGGTTCGTCTAGTGCTTCACCGCATCAAGCATAAAATGAGACAGCCGGTGAGTTGACAGCAGGTAATAATACCGGGCCAGCGATCAGTCCGGTAGAAAAATGGAGGGCCCGATGCGATTCGAATTTGCGTGAGGCCGTAGGGACGGCCAATTATTATTTCAGATGCAACCGAGTCGTCGTCAACCCGCTAGGCAGCACGCTTGGCTCAGGTCCGAACCAAGATTGGCTTTCTGATAATACGGCTAAGCCCTTGTCAGCTTGCTGCCGCTCGAAAGGTCGTTATTGGATGTCAACGGGCTTCGGTTCACGGGCACGTGAGGGCTCGGCGCAATTTCAAGATTTCACCGATGCGGATTGTTCTTTGACTTTTTTTTTTTTTTGTCCCTTACCTCCCCTGCCCCTCCACCGAGCTATTGCGGGCCCCCATGCCGCCCTCGCACAAAACTCGATGGTCTGACTAAGCCTCGTTCGGGGGACTGTGGGAATACCACTGCAACCTTGCTTCTTTTGTGGAGTTTCGTTTGTCAGGGATCTCGACGAGATCGCCTGCCACAATCTCGCACACGACACGACTAATGAGATTCCGCTCATATCATTCACGAACCCCAGCATCAACTATTCAGACCTCACGTTGAAAGAAGCCGATCCGTAGACCAAATTTTTAAGGGTTTGGCTGGTCCGCGAAAGCGGCCACCTCGCGTCCCGCCAGGATGGACGGCATGAACTACGACCCGATGATGATGGATGGCGAGCCTGAGCAGCCACAAGTCACCATCTCGGCGGTACGGCGCACCATTTCGTGGATGGCTTCTCCCTGCCTTGATTGCCTGTCGACTTACTGACGTTGCGCTATCGACTCTAGGCCGATAGCACGCGCGTCGACTTCGCGCTCTCCAAGACAAACCTCTCCTTCGCCAACTCCATACGCCGAATAATCCAGGCAGAGGTGCCCACAATCGCCGTCGATCTGGTCGAAGTTGAGGTCAACACCTCGGTTCTCGCCGATGAATTCATCGCGCACCGACTGGGGCTTATTCCGCTCGATGCCAAGGGTGTAAACGAGCTCAATTATTCGAGAGACTGCGATTGCGAGCAGTACTGCGAGCAATGTAGTGTGACCCTTACTCTGCATGCGCGATGCACTAGCGACGAGATCATGAAGGTCTATGCAAGGGACCTAGTCGTCGACGGCCGACATGCCAGCCAGGTCGGCTCCCCCGTCATCGTTGACCCCGAGGGTCTGGGCTGTCTGATCGCAAAGCTGCGCAGGGACCAGGAGCTGAAGCTCACGTGTATCGCCAAGAAGGGAATTGCAAAGGAGCACGCCAAATGGATGCCTACTTCAGCCGTCGGCTTCGAATATGACCCTCATAACAAGTTGCATCATTTGGACTGGTGGTACGAGAACAACACGGATCCGAACAAAGAATGGTATGTTTGCCTTTTGTGTGACTCGCTCGTCGTCTCAGATGACCTGACGGTAGTCCTGACTTGTGTGAATATGAAGGCCCAAGAGCAAATATGCAGCGTGGGAAGATCCACCACAAGAAGGCGAGCCCTTCAACTACGACGCGGCACCAGACAGGTTTTATTTCGAGGTCGAATCATCAGGGAGCATGGAGCCGGATCAGATCGTCCAGGGAGGCATCCGCGTGTTGCAACAAAAGATCGGCGCTCTACTCAAGGGCCTGGACCCGAAGAAGTATGGCGGTGAGGAAGGGGCCGACTTTGACGGGCCCAGGAGTCCAGACATGAACATGGACGGTGGCACTACCCCTTGGCAAGACGGGGGATATACGACTCCGTACGGTGGAAACATGACATCTTACGGTGGCGGGAACACGGCATACGGCGGAGGGAACAACACGGCATACGGCGGCGGCACCGGCGCGTATGGAACGACACCATATGGCCAGTCGTCGTGGCAATGACAGCAAGGGGCGCGGGCGTTATCAAGGCGTGGTCAGGGACTCCGAAGAAGACGACTAGAGTTTGGACAAAATATCTACGTCGTATCGGTTTGGGTTTGTACTCTGGCACAGAAGGGACAAGGAGCGCGGCGGCGGGTGGTTCGGCGTGACCATAGATGATTCATACTGGGAGCCAGGTCTTCTGATCTGATCACATGCAGCAACGTCTATTGATGTGAATGTACACACTGGTGCTTCGCAGCGGGGAAAAATTCGGAAAACATGCAGGCAACGCCCACCCATGTCTAAAACGCAACGCCTTCTATACCGAGATGCCAGGATTGCCGCCGTCCTTGTGTGCCCTCTACAGCTTCTTCTCATCCAAGCCCTTGATTTTCTTGTACGTCTTGCGATGTAACTCTAAAAAGACGAATGTACAGATGGTGTGTCTGAGGGGGAGGTTGGGGAGAGAGAGAGAGGGACATGTCAGCCAAAGTTGTGGCGGAAATTTTCCAGAGAACAGAGGATCAAGGAAAGGGCACATGCTTACGGTCCGAGTCGTAAAAAGCTAGGCACCCAGCCTTTGAACATCCACCTCAGGCCGTCCGTCTTGTAGATGTCGCCAACGGTGCCAAGGATGCCCTGCTTCGCCGTCGAAGACATGACCCTCGTCTTAATGACGTCGATGGGGCTCGTAAAGGTGGCAGCGGCGAGGCCGGCGAGAAAAGAAGCGGAAAAGTGCGTGGTGAGGGTGTCGCCCAGGGGCGTGTGGTCGACGAGCAGCCGCTTGAAGGTGTCGTAGGTGGCCAGCTGGCCGGCCGTCATGACGGCGGCGCGGCTGCTGTTGGGCAGCCAGCCGCGGAACCAGCTCAGGGGCCCTTCCTCCCTGGCCATGCGGGCCATGCCGTCGAGGGCGTGCTTGTAGTTGCGGCGCTCGGCGACGGGCAGGGCGGCGTCGTGCTGCATGCGCACGTTGAGCACGTCGGCGAAGTTGCCGGCGATGCCGCCCAGGAAGCCCGAGGCGACGGCCATGGCGGTCAGCACGGGGAAGGACGGCTCGCGGCCGTACCGCGTGTAGCGCGCCTTGATCTCCTCGTAGACGCCGAATCGCACCGTCGAGTAGGTCAGCTGGCGGAGGAGCGAGGCCGAGAGGCCGCTGTACAGGGCGAGTGGCCCGTCCGTCTTGACGATGTGGACAAAGGTGCCGCTCATGGATTTGGGCGCGTCGCCTTTGCGCATCTGCAGTCGCACCTATTCGACACAAGAAGTTTTTTTTAAATAAATTGTCTCAGTTGCCTATCTTTTGAGTAAAGCTTTCATCTGGATTTTTTTTTCTCCTTCCCTTTTCATTCCATATCTTTCTTTTCTTACTTTTTTGCCCGCAGATTGGGGGGGCTTGGGCTTAGGAGAGAACGGGAGGGAAGAGGAGAGAGAAAGAGAGGGAGGTTGCTCTATTCTGGTTTTCGTACCTTGACTAGTCGAGGGAAGAGATGAAATCAGCACCGGTCATGGCCTTTGAAAGGTTTCAATTCCCCTCATCGCGAGTCAAGAGTTTGGTTTTCCCATGCAGCGCGCTTACCCAAGTCCAATGGATGCGTCACGCAAGCCGCCATGCTGCTCGCGCTGCCCCCGAACCAGAAGGGATATCGGACAGGCGGTCCCATCTTCTTCTTGCGCTGCTCGACTCGCTCCTCCTTGGTGCGTTTGCGGGCTGCGGCTGGCGGCGCGGCCGCCGCCGTGTCTGCTTCGCCCGAGGTGGCCATTGTGTGTCCAGGACCGGCGGGGGAGAAGGAGGGCCACAGGCTTTGAGAAGGCTTTTTCGTTGCTTCTATCAAGGCTGCATTGTACGCGTCTCGTCCGATTTGCCGACCAATCGTTGCAGGCGGACCTCTTCAGGCCAAAAGAGAAAAAAAATGCGACCGGTCGCTCGCGGGACTGTGGCGCCGAGTTGAAAACAGATGTTGGATCCTGCCGAAGATGCCGGTCAGAGCGTTTCGGCTTACAGAACCCGTATTGACGTCGGCGGGATGTAAAATCGAAACGGGGACCCCGGTAAGGCAGGCGGTGGCCATGGATGCAGACGCAGGTGTGCGGTCGCAGTCAAAACCCAACAAGCCAGCTTCAACTCATTTGTAATCCATTGACAGTGGCAGGCGACTGCCGATTATCTCTATGGGGATCAAGTCTCGTGCAGAGGCTTCAGCGTGTTTTTTCCCCGTCTTCTCAAGACGTTTGAGTCGCCCCTAGCCGCCATTGACAGCGCTTGTATCGTGATGCAGGGTAGCCTCCCGCCGTTGTGCAACCCGAGATTCAGGGTCCAGTCGAGCCGAGCTCGCGCATGCAAAAAAAGCTCTCCTCTGCCTCTCCCTCTTTTGCCAGCGCGCCACCACGGACACGAGCGCCATGTCAACACGAATCAGCCCGGCGCGTAGCCTGCTGAGGCGCAGACAGCAGCAGCACAGTCGCATCTTCCGGCCTGCCCTCTCACAAGCTTTCTCGTCGCCAGGTTCGTCACGCCAACACGGGGCCATGAATGAACGATTGATGATGGAGAAGCTCATCACATCTCTTCAGCCCGGCCACCAAGCGTATCGATCCGGGGCGGCACCTACGAAAAGGACCCTGCCTGGTTCAACGTGCCCCGAACCGTTCTCGACGCCACCTCGAGAAGACTCCATCTCCAACCAGACCACCCCATCTGCATCACGCGGCAAATCATCGAGGCCAACTTCCCCGCGCCCACCTACCGCTACTACAACCATCACAGCCCCGTCGTGACGACGCACCAGAACTTTGACTCGCTCGGCTTCCCGCCGAACCACCCCGGCCGCGCCCTGTCGGATACGTACTACATCAACCACGAGACACTGCTGCGGACGCACACCAGCGCGCACCAGGCGGACACGTTTGGCGCCAACTCGAGCGACGGGTACTTGATCTCGGCCGACGTCTATCGTCGAGATGCCATTGACCGCAGCCACTACCCCGTCTTTCACCAGATGGAGGGCGCGCGGTCCTGGGACCGCAGAAAAGTCCCCAACGGCGACATCGCGGCCGCCGTGCGCGCCGATCTCGAGAGACTGCCCAAGCACAACATCCAGGTCGAGGACCCGAATCCCCCCTTCCACGAGGAGCGCAACCCCCTGCAGGAGTGTCACGCGGCTGCCGAGGCAGAGGCTATCGGGCGGCACCTCAAGAGATCGCTGGAGCTGATGGTGGTCGACATCTTCTCCAGGGCCAGGGCCGCTGCCGTCCGGGACGACCCCAACTTCGTCGACGAGCCGCTGCGCATGCGCTGGGTCGAGGCCTACTTCCCCTTCACGAGCCCCTCGTGGGAGCTCGAGGTCTACTACGCCGGGGACTGGCTCGAGGTGCTGGGCAGCGGCGTCGTCAGGCAGAGCATCTACGACAACGCCGGGGTGCCCTCTCAGCAGGGCTGGGCGTTTGGCCTCGGCATCGATCGCATCGCCATGCTGCTGTTCCAGATCCCAGACATCCGCCTCTTCTGGTCGCAGGACGAGCGGTTTCTCTCCCAGTTCGCCGGCGTGTCGGATCGACCCGATACGATCAAGCGCTTTGTCCCCTTTTCCAAGCACCCGCCTTGTCCCAAGGACGTGTCCTTTTGGCTGCCTCTTTCGTCGTCGTCGTCAGCAGCGGGAGGGAATGACAGGGGCGCCTTCCACGAAAACGACGTCATGGAGATTGTGAGAGACGTGGCGGGCAATGACGTCGAGGACGTGCGACTGCTGGACGAGTTTACGCATCCTGCCACTGGTCGCAAGAGCATGGCATACCGGATCGTGTATCGGAGTCTGGAACACACGCTGACCAACGAAAAGGCCAATGGCTTTCACCAGGCCGTCAGACGCGCGCTGGTCCAGAAGCTGGGGGTCGAATTGCGTTGATTGGCCTCCCTTCCCCCGTGCGCACCAGATATACATCCACCACGTTGGTCTTGTGGGAGAATCAGGCCCAGCCCGATGAGCCTGAGCCTGTAAGAAAAACAAGGAGAAGAAATCTGGCAATTCATTCTGTCAAGGCAAATGTTCCGACTGTGCACCGTTCAAGGGAGGGGCCATTCTGTCCTGTCTCCCAGACTACTGTTCAGTCCATCCGCGATGGCCACGCTGACACGACCGACAGCCACAAGTCACCCTGTCCACCTGGTCAGATGGAGCTGTAGTCCTGCTGCACGAGTAATGCCCTTTTGCAACATCGTCTTTCGGTCATTGTACTGTGCGGTCTTGCCTTGACTGGCCCGGCTGGTTCTGCTGCGTGCCTTGCTTGCTGTCCTCCTTGCCAGAGCCAACCTTTGCGAGAGTTCTCATCTTGCAATCTGGATTGATTTGACGTCATTATTGGGAAAAGACCGTGCTTTGAGAAGTCTCAGCCCCCTTGTTCTACCCATCGTTGCTCGCTCGCGCGGCACGATGCGCTCCGTGCACTGGACACCTGACCGACCACCAGTGAGTGTATTTCATGACCATCACGAGCAAGCAAACAGCTCAGCGACGCTTCTGGCCCGAGCTTGGCGGCACCCATCCCATCCCATCCCATCCCATCCCATCCCGAGCCAGCCTCGATGTCCATCTCTCCGCAGATGTAGACTGCACGCTCCAACACGATACGAGACCAAGGGTGAAAGAGTTCCGCACGCATCCCTTTCAAGAAGCACGATATTGTCACGCCACGTCCCTCGTATCCGAATGCGCTCCCCATATCAGTTTATGCTCGTTGACTTGGCCATCCGGGCGCTGTCTCTCCCCCCCTGTTTCTCCGTGCGTCAGTGTTGGTGCCGTGGCAATGGGTGAGAGAGCCGTTGGTCGAGGAGGATCCGGCCACCATCATGTCATGTCGTGTCATTACATTGCTGTTTCTCGTGATGGAATACGCCGCGTAGCAGGTGCAGCTGCGTCACCCTGGACGCTTGCTGCCAGCGTCCCATCATCATCATCTCCACGCCTCGCCAGTAAATAAACACAGTTCATTGGTTCTTCTTTTTTATCATTTTCATTATTGTTATCATTATCATCATTATTATTATTATATCGTACTGTCGCACTGGCTCTGCTCGGCTGGTCGGGCTGGTGGCCAGCCATCTTGCTAGCTCGTGGGGGGGGGGGGGGGGGGGGGGGGGGGGGGGGGGGGGGGGGGGGGGGGGGGGGGGGGGGGGGGGGGGGGGGGGGGGGGGG
>JAPFUF010000374.1:0-40984 GCA_030780645.1 Aschersonia sp. MBC 508 | reverse complement strand
TCCTTTTCCTCCCCCTCGTTCCCCGTCGAAAAAAAGGAACTCAAGACGAGAACAAGAGGAAAAGTGCTCGGCCCCAATTGCGCACCGGCCTTTCGAAGCAGAGAAAGAAATAGGGTTGTAGCTATATATTTCTATATATAGGCATCGGCAGTCCGGCAGCGCAGCAACAGCAGCAGCAGCAGCAGCATCAGAATACTACCGTATACACCCCTCCATTATGACTTCACAACGTCCCCTCCGCATCGCCGTCCTCGAATGCGACACGCCCCAGCCGCAGACTCGCGCCAGGTTCGGTTCCTACACGGGCCTTTTCACCGCGCTCCTCCAGCAGGCGTCCTCCTCCTCCTCCTCCACTTCCTCCACCGACCTGCATATCACGGGCCACGACGTCGTCAACAATCTGTACTCGTATCCGTCCCTCGACGAGGTCGATGCGCTGCTGCTCACGGGCTCGCGCCACACGGCCTACGACAATGATCCGTGGATCCTGAAGCTGGTGGACTTTACGAAGCGCGCGCTCGAGGCCAACTGTCGCATCGTGGGCGTCTGCTTCGGACACCAGATCCTCGGGCGCGCCGTCGGCACGGGGGTCGGCAAGTGCGAAAAGGGGTGGGAGGTCGCCGTGACGGACGTGTCTCTGACGGAAAAGGGAAAAGAGCTGTTTGGGCTGGATGTCATGGTAAGCAGACGATTCCCCCTTTCACAGCCTCCTCAAGCGCCTTCATTCCCAATGCCAGGCTCCAATCCCATGTTTTCAAAGGCCTCCAGGAGGCGAATTATGGAAAAGGGAAAGGAATTTCGGGCACAGAGAAAGCTAACGTCGTGCTCCCAAAACCCCAGCGTATCCACCAAATGCACCGCGACATCGTCTTCGACTTCCCCCCCGACGCCATCCCCCTCGGCTCCAACGCCTTCTGCACCAACCAGGCCATGTACAAGCCCAATGCCTACATCGCCGTCCAGGGCCACCCCGAGTACAACGAGGAAATCATCTCCGAGATCCTCTTCAACCGCCGCACCGTCGGCATCTTCACCGAAGAGCTCTACGAGGACGGCATCAAGAGGGCGGCTGCCCCGCATGACGGCGTGGCCATCGCGCGCGCCTTTCTCAAATTCATGCAAGAGGGCTAGGAATATCGACGGCTCCGATATACAGCCCGCCTTTTTTTTTCTGCATCAAAGTCGGAATCTCTTGGCAAGTTTCAAGAGACGCGATGGCTATGATCATTTGCCCGGCTATGGGGGGTGGAGTGGGTTTCCATTGATCGATTTCTTGGAATACTAGCAGGCGGACGCACGAGAGCGAGAGACCGGTGGGGAAGGGGCACGGAATAATGGTCTTCAACGAACAGGCACGCTGCATGACTGCATTACACAACACACTGAGTCGGGGTGCGATGCTACACGATCCAACACGAGCGCAGCACGAGGTCCCCATCCGAAGCGAGACGCAGGCGCCGTGGCGTGTACGCGCGACATTCAGAAAAGGGCACGTTCAGACACCGACGCGACACGAAAGAAGCGGCCGTGTCGGCGGAGCCTCTGATCCCGCTCGAAAACGGATGCGCCGCATCATCCATTGTATATACTGAGACGAATGCACGCCACGTAATCATGGCTTCATTTTGTCTTTCTTCTGGTAGTCTGGTGCTTTTGTACATGTAATAGATGCCATAGCCGGCCAAATGCGGCACAGACGGTCTCTTCAAGTGCAACGCCTAAATATGATAGTCAGGCTCGTCAATGGCTGCAAAGGCTGCGTCCCACCAGTCCTGATTTTGCCTCATTCGTCCGCTCTGTCCACCCTTGCGCTCCGCGTTTTCCTGATCCCGCCTTCGTCTTGCCAATGCACCATCGATGAGCATCTCTTCTCTCGTCCGACCGACTCGTGCTCCGCTGCCTCGTGTCATGGAGCGGTCGCACAGGCCATGGTGGCACGAATTCGTATTCCGTCTCCGAGATTGCCATGGCTTTTCCAGGACCAGAAACATGATTGAGTCTGCCAGGCCTTGGAGGCACAGGCTCACCAGGCCGGCCAACACCAATCCAAACGGCCGCCCCGTTTTATCACCGCCAGTTATGTGCAGCACCCATGGAATCAGCCATCCCACCGTATACACCACGGGATAGACGAAGAGCTGCCTCAACTGACGCCTCATCCCCCCACGCATTATCGACAAGTCAGTTGTTCCAAAGTCAGTGGGCGAGAAATCTGCGAGGTCAGATGCCATGGCTGGCTGATGTCCGCTTTCTTGCAGGTCCAGGTCCGCGAGCTCCGTCGAATATGGCGATGGCGCAGTTGCTGCCGCGGAAAGAAGACATGCTGGGATTGTTTGTCGCAGACCGCCAACCGCATGCCACGAATTCCCACATGCATTCGCTTCTTTTTTGTTCCTGAATTGCGTGAATGGGGATAGCCCATGTCGCACATGAATGGGATATATGCGAGACAAAAGCCGGTGCTTCCGCACCACCACGCGTGTCGCTGCTGAGGCTCGGCCACTGGCGTCCTGCGCCATCCCGTCTGACGGTGTGCGTGGCAACAGCCCGTGATGTGCGGTACAAGGGATTGGTGGCAGCGAGTCCAGCTCACTGAAGGGTAACTGGTCCACGTTTGCCAGCGAAGCATTGTCATGCCTGAGCCTGCTATACTCCTGAGTATCTGTCATGGCACAGGCGACGTAGATGTATATGAACGTATAAGTAATAATGACGGTGACGACGACAATATATCGTGGAATCCAGCTGAGCGCCCGATTGGTCCAGCTATGTTGAGTAGGGAGCAAGCAGAAAGCTCCCAGATTGACGAATGCAGGCTTGTTGACAAATGCAAGGGATGCAAGCAGTACTGACACTGTCACGACCGTAGCAAACGCTATATGTCGATACGGATACAATCCACTTCGTCCCCTAAATATGTACAAGCCCGTATGCAAAGCCATCAGCAGAACCGACAAGTCGCACGCTTCAATGCCGACAAGCAAGAGAAACCCACTGACTTGGCACAGAGCAGAGGTCGATTCGACTTCGCCACGGGCCAGCTCCGTGGCTGGAGGGATTAAGAGCCACAGCGTCTCGAGCATGTCGCCCAGGATAAGCATGATGATTAGGCTACAAAGCGCTTTCAGTCAGCTTGCCCAGCCTGGCCTTGTGTTTTCCGGCGATGCAGAGCGTGCGTGCAGGCGAAGCAGGACCACTCACTCATGGCGAAAACTGCGAAGCATACGAGTAAAAAAAGCCACGGCCGCGATGGTTGACAGCAGACTCAAAGCCCCAACAGCCAATGCCGTGTTATAGAGAATGAACAACTGGTCTGGGCTTAGATGATGGGTATTCGCCGCTCGTTGCAACGAACTCGGCTCAAATGTCGCAGATGTATGTTTCGGTCGGAACAATGTACCGTTCAGCCAAAACGGCATGGCGACGGTCACACGACCAATATTTGAGGGTCGGTTGGATTTCAGTGGCGAGTAGTAGACTGGTCATTCTCACGATGAGGCTTCTTTTTTTTTTTTTTTTTTTGGACGTAGACCTTTTGCTCAGCAGGCGAACTTCTTCCAGCACGAAGTTTATAGAGACGAACAAAAGATTGATTGTGTTTCTGTCCTGAGTGCCACGTGCGGACACAGAGTTGTCCGCTGACCTGATGATTGCCAATCGTGGGTAAAACGATTGATCAGACCCCTCCGAGGCACGTCATTGTGTGCTCGTGTGTCTCTGCAAGCGTCCGGTGCTATCATTGTGCCAGCCTGGCGAGCAGGCAGCTGCAACGTTTAGACCACTTCGCGTCATGACGCGGGCGACGAAGATTGAATGTGGGAAGGAAGGGCCCATCGCACATCGATGCATGGCAAGCTGGCGAATGATATGCCAATGATTGGGAGGCAGGTGCGATACGAGGTTTGCTTCGTGTAGCCCAGGATTAGCCGGGTTGCTTCCTGCCGCCATTGTCATCCATTGTTCATTGTGCCGGGTTTTTTCTTGGATTTTCATTTTCCCCCTTCTCGGAAGCGGGTGGTGGTCTTCCAACCATCATTTTGACAGCCGGACAATTCAGCGAGTGCATTGACGCCTGCCGCTTTCGGCTTTACGGACTAGGGGAACGTATTTTTAGCCTTCTTCTCTAATTCGAGGTAGACCATCATCGTCGGACAGAGCTTCATCGGTTCGCGCAACGTTCGTGATGAGGAGATATTTCGGTCCGTTTCAATGTCGTGCATGCATATTCATCGGGAAGCCTCACCAATCAACTCCACGCCTCGAGTGAACAGCGTCTTTGCATTGAGAGAACATCGGTCACCAGGCGACGAAAAGTTTTTCCCCCCACCCATAGGTGATGCATGATGTTCTACTCGGTAGCCAGAGTGCAGCAATGATTCTCTACCGGGCAAATGAGTACGAAGATTTCCGTGAAAAAGTCGCAATCCCTCGCGATCCCCAGTGGGGGGTGGGTCTCAAGGCGTCGGGAATAAGAATGCATATAGCTTGGGTTGGTGAGTCCTTGCAATGCAAGCCCGTAATGTCGTACGTAAAATCCGCCACGCATTTGCTGTACAGTGAGGCCATCAAGGATAGTCTTGCAGGACCGAAATGAATGTTTGTAGGCACGCTGTTGGCCTGAGGGGATTTGAGTGGGCATCTGGATGGCACAAGCCTACATGTAGGCAGCGAATGCGACTTTACACCTTACATGCAAAAGGATTTTGCCAGCCTGCCCGAAGAGGGAGTCATCGCCCCGTCTACACACTCTCGAGTCGCAACTGCTCCATTGGGGACTGAGCAGCAACTCTTTCCATACCTCTGTGAAAGTAAGCCGCTTTCATGATGCTTAGCAGCGAAGACAGAGGAGATGGAGCAATCGGCTATTATCGAAGGTTTCACCAATGCGGCCGTAAACCTTTTTGTGTTCTCTACCGCGTCATCTCCGCTTCTTACTATCACACTGCCCCAGCGCGAACAATTGGCCCTGCCGTGGGCTTAATCATCGGTAGCAAGTTCGCTCACGCACTAGTACGCACCTACATCCTTGGAAGTCCCGTTCTCTTACTTTTACTTGACTGGGCCAGAAGACACTTGTAAAGCCCATTGTAATCGCCGTGACCGCCTACCAAAGTGTCCCGATTCCGGGAGTTTCTTAAGCTCGGCCTAGAGGCCAAGCTCAAAGTATCCGTTCTCTCAACCGACACCTACCAGGCTCGGTAATCTACTGCTTTTTCCTTCTTCATCTGTCTTTTCCTGCACGAGACAGTAGGCAGGTGTTCGTCGACGGGAAGTGTGGTTCCATGCTTCGCGAGTTGGTCGGCTAGTTCGTTGCTAAAGAGGCCGGTGTGGCCAGGGGACCATTCAACTAAAAATTAAATACGGGTTTTTGTCCTATATTTTAAAATTCTCGAAGAAAGGCTTGTGAAGAGTCTGCCGCTGTCGCTCCGATGCAGTCGATCACGGACGTATTGTGATTCGGAAAATGCACGTACCCAGTAAGAGATGTCATGTTGATAGACTCTAGGCTACCGAATCCAATATCAGGTAGGTTTGTTTCTGTAACATTGCGAATACGCGTAAGTGGCGGCCTCACGGTCATCGTCGTTTATCATCGGTTCCCGTGCGTACGCCAGGCTGATATTTTCTTCGTGTCATTCTGCCTTATCGAGGCAGCAGCAGTGTAGGGTACGCTTCTGCTGTGGTGTCGTGGTAACGCAGTCCGCTGTGGTTCGCCTGCGACATCCGCAGCTCGCCTGCGCGGAATAGGCTGAACGGGTCGAGGGACAACCAACGGGCGGCTAAACGTGGTATGTGATTGGATGTAAACTTTTTTATTTCGCGCACTGCAAACCCAGTAGACTGCCAGGCAGCAGCTGATATTGGCGTCGTGAAACCTATTAATGCGGCCGGACTGCATTTCATGCCGCCTTACTGCGTGGTGGTGAGAAGGCGTGATGAAATGTGCCCGTCTTTGAGCTATGTGAACCATTCTCGTGGACCGAATCTACGGCCGATGCGTAGGACGTTAACATGTAAAGAGCTCGTGTGGCAGGGTTGACTTCTTTATAAAAGGCATGGTGGCTCCTCATCAATCTATCGTTCTTAAGCATTCCGTTTCATAACTTGATTATCGCCTTGTCCACTTGCAATACAAGGTCAGTTCGCCTTTCTGTTGCTCAATGATGATAATGCGCTAAGATACTTGAGGAGATGTGCCTAGAAATCATTCACCATCGGAGATACATGTGCAAACATGCCGTGGATGAACCATCGACCATTCGTCCGTATGAAGACTGTAACAACTGTGGGATAGTGAAGAGCGTGGCTCATGAGGGCGGAAGCACGATCCGCAAGCCATGCGATGATTGTATCGATTCTGGCGCGTACTTGTTCTATGCAGGGATGTGGCAGTCAAAGAAGGATGTGGAGGCTGCAATTCGAGCGGCTCGAACTTGAATCAGGCTCAAGTACAGTCTATAAACAACGAGTACATAGTATCCGTACAGCAGCTACTTAGCAATTAGCACCTATTTATCTAGGTAGCCCTTATTATGAACGGGTGTCTCACTTTTTTGCAAATGATAAGTATTAACTACTAGTGGTGTTGATTAGTCAGGTGAGCTCAAAACAAATAGCTGTCACCCCACTGAACCTTCCGTCCCCATCTGATCCCCGCTCACACTCCCCAGATACCTGCTACATGTCCTAAATCTATCGCCCATAATCACCACCATGCCAGAAAGGCTGGATCAATATTATCCCCGGTTGTTGTTCAACAAATTCAAATACATCTCCGGCGGCGCTACGGGATGGGTTTTCGGAGTGGCGCCTGGTATCGCCCTCAAATTTCTCCGCCCAGGCTGTGAGGAGGAGTTCCGCCGCGAGAGCGAAACCTACACGCTGATCGAGCGAAGCGACCCCCCGCCGCCGCCGCACTTCATCCACAGCTTTCTCCGGCTCCCCTACGCACACTTTATGCAATTGATGCCCGACAGCCTCGAATTTCGCCTGCGAGCCAACCGGCGCCAAGACCCCAAGACTCTCAAGTGCTTCGAAGTCTTACGCCTGGAGCCGACGGCCAAGATTGAGCAGTGGGCTGCGGAGCTGTCCAGCGCGCTCGCCTGGCTGGAGTCCATCGGGCTGGTCCAGGGGGACCTGCGCCCGTCAAACCTTCTCCTCGACGGCGAGGATCATATGAAGCTGGTGGACTTTGACAGCTGCGCCAAGTTTGGAGACTTGGATCCCGGACTCCCTCCGCCATGGTCCTCTCCTCATCACCATCGTTATGGGGCCGAGACCGAGCAGTATGGGTTCGGCTCGATCCTCTACAACGTGACGCACGGCCTCGAGCCGTACGAGGATAAAGGCCCAGAGGCTGTGGAGCTCTTCCGTACTGGGGTGTTTCCGGAACTGATGTCTGACTCCCAGCTGGATATGTTGACATTGCGCTGTTGGAGGAGTGAATTTGCGACCTTGGCCGATCTGGCTGAGTATTGCGCGACGCTTGATGGTGCAAAGTTGGCCGCAACAACTAACGCGATTAATACTGAGTATATTTCAAGAATGAAGACGACGTGTGAAGAACTACTACGTACTAGTTTAGCAGATTTAGAAAAAGAATTACCTTAGAAAGATGATGTAAAAAGGCTCGTACTATCAGTGTATCAGAATACATCCATTTCGTCATAGCTACTGTACTAATATGCATATATAGGTTATTGAAAACTCATAGATGGACGAGCGGGACTAATACAGTACTGTATGTATTATGGAGATTGGAATCTACGCCTTTGACAATCTTTTCCCTTGCCACATATATTGCATCAAGTTGTGCAATTTGGCGCGTCGCTTGAGAAAACCTACAGTGAGGAGCTAGCTCGGCAGAGTTGGCTTTGTTGGCACAGCACTGGTTTCCCCACAGCCGTGGTGGCGTCACGAAGAGATGGTCCTGACCTGCCCGTGAGGCTGGAGAACGCCTGAAATTATGGCAATATCTTTCTACCCTAGCTAGCCTAGCTGGTCGTTATGGCGAATAGCTCTCCACGTTGTCCGCCTTCGTGTTTGAGAAATGGAAGCAACTTTCTTCTTTGCTCTGCCTCCTGGCCTTGTCTGTAGCAAATGTTTGGCCGTAGTAGCTCATCATTGTCCCCATCTAAACTTCTCGCCCGCGGCATATTCTCCCTCGTCAAATCTCAAGTCGTTTGCTTTTTCTGTCGACTTGGGCGTCCCCGCTTGTCGGATTTGCAATTCGTATCAACAAGCTCTTTGCATTGCTCTTCGTCTATCAGCATCGGGACATAATCAGCATCCTGAAGCGCATGATTGACTTCTCGAGCCTTGCCCTTTTGCGTCTCGTCAATCTTGTCATCCATGTCTGTATCAGCCCAGACTCGGACTACATGACATTCTTTCTCCTGGCCGACTCTGTGGACTCGTGCAATTGCTTGGTTCTCGGCCGTCGTATTCCACCACGGGTCCAAGAGAATAACCCTGTTTGCCGAGACAAGATTCAGAGACTGGCCGCCTGCCATCAAGCCCATAAGCTATAGTTGGTGTCAGTCAAAGGAGATCATGTCTGTGCAAGGGGCTCGCCACGAACCATAATTCTGACCTTGCCTTCTGGCTCTTGGAATACTCTGAGGGCATCCGCTCTTTTGAATGAGTTGACGTTGCCGTAATAGTAGAGGAAGGGCATGTTTGCCATCTCCAACATACGGCCGAGTACCTTCGCAGTCATGATGAATTGCGTGAAAACTGTTCAAAATGGATGATATTCAGCGGCCGCTCGGCTCACATAAATCAGGACCGTGGCTTACCGAGGATCCTATCTGTGGGATACTCTTGATACCATGTGCTCAGAATGGCCATCGCTGCGGTCAGGCGAGAACCAGGGATATGAGGTACAGCATCGTAGTAATCGCCAATAAGAAACAATCCATTTCTCTCTTCAGGACGATGCAGCGACACTTTGTTGAAATCCGCTCCCTTTTCAGGGGACACCTTGCTGCGGGACGCTCGATCTACGACGGTGGACATGGCCAAAAAATGTGGCGAGGAAATGAGTTGCCCACCACATCCCATAGCATGGCAAAACTAGCACGGCACCATTGTTAAGCTTGGGGAACCGCAGAATAGCTGAGACATGACATTACCTGAGAAACAGGAGGCTCGTTGCGGGGTTGAGGAAGACCCTCTGGTGGAAATATCATCAGCTGGGATTGTTCCATGAGACATTGGCGGCAGTAGAAATGGCCACACTTTAGATATGTTAGCAATTCCGAGCAAAGCCCGTCCAAAGATAGGGACATACTGGGATCAATTTGCAGGGCAGTTTTGGACTTTCTGAGCCGCATTTTTTGCAGTGAGAGTCTGCAGCCTCACGTTCATTCTCAATGTAACCGAGAGCCGTTTCGAAATGAAAAAAACCGCCAAGGAGACGCTCTCCGTTAGACCGCATGAATTTCAGACCTGACATATACTGCTCCAGCTTCGAGGCCATATCATCATTGGCCAGTAGTTGATCAAGCAGTGTTTGCTGGGCAGTTATCTCAAGAAGTTTCTGTCGCAGCTTGCTGAGCTGTTCTGCTTTCGGTTTCGTGCGCATCAGTTTCTCAATATTGTAGGGATGAGATGAAACCATCCGGAGATGCGTGTACTGTTCAATACGCAGCCTTGCAAGCTTTTCCTCGAGTTCTGCTTCCAGCGCCGCAACAGAACTCTCGGGGGCAGCTGAAATGTTCGCCTCCTTCTGCTTCTCTTCCTCTTCCATCATCTCAATGAACAAAGATTTAGTGAAACTGAAGACCGCCAGGTCAGTCATACTTCGCAGGTACTCGCTTACGAGGCAAGCCGGCTTACTCATATAGTGCTCTTTCTTCTTGCGATAAAGTTATCTGGACATCTTGCCGGTGAATTTTAGGAAGATTGAGAATCTTGTGACCCCCAAAGGAGTCGTTCTTGGTTCTAATACTGGACTCAGAATTACGCTGCAGCAGATTTAACACCGGAATAAACCTGCCTTCTATACATGAGAGTCGATATCAAAGTCGCCAATCTTGCGTTTGCCTTGTTCTATGTTGCCTTGTTAACAATGGAAGGTGAAAGGGAGGCAAAATCAAGACGTACTTCGCTCATGAACTTTTTTCGAAACTCTCGACGATTCTCTTCCACCTTTCTGCAGCCAATGAATTTGAGATATGGTAGAAATTCTGCGAAGGTTTTAGTTCGTGCCTGGATTCGACCTGTCTCTGCTGACTCACCGGAGGTATCGTTGGACAGGGGGGTACCTGTTAAAGCCCAGCGATATTTAGCCCTTAGAAAACAACATGCCTTTTTGCCTGTTCGCAGAGTTAATTTACGACGGTCAGACGTGTATAGGAGAAATACTCACTCAGACTATGAATGTTCTTGATTGAGTGTGCTTCATCAAGAATGATCCTGTACCATTTAGTGTTGAATAATGGGGCCTTCTCGGAGCCTTTCAAAGCTTTCGCAATATCTTCGGTTGACTCCGGGTTTTCTAGATGATCCTTTTCGACAGCGGCGAATTGTCTCCTGACTTGGTTCATTGTTGCGATGATAATCCAGTGATGCCCAATTTGCGCCGTATTTTGCGAATGTCGGCCATGGAATATGTCCGTCCAATCAGAAAACTTCTTTTGCAAGTGTTTCGTAGCCTCCCCCTTCCATTGCTCTGCGATGAGAATATTGGGAACAATGACCAGAGTGGCTCGGCATCCCTTTTCGGAATCAGATGGCGGGTTGCCGACAATGCAAGCGAGGCTCATCAGAGTCTTTCCCATACCCATCTCGTCAGCAATAATGCCACCAAACGGTCGCAACTTCCCAAGTTCCCTTCCGAGCATCCAGCCCGCGGCGGTTAGTTGATAGTCATAGAGAGCCGTCTTCATAGCTTTGACCAGGAATTTTCCGTCTCGTGCGGAGACTTTTTTGTGACCAAAACACTCTTGTGCTTTCTTGAGATCGTGCACTTGGGTCTTCGCACGTCGGACATCGCACCCTTCAGGTATGCTTGCCCTCATTTTCTGATACTGTTTGGATAGCGTTGTAGCAGATATAGCCGGTGCGCAATCGAGTATTTCCTTTCTTTCATTACACCCGGTCTCGACGTCTCGCTCAAGCTGAGCAACGACGTTCAGGTCGCCAGAGGCTCCTGTTTTCCTTTTCTTGGAAGGCCCCCCACGACTGATTTGTGGTCTTTTGGTACCTTTCCCGCCAGTCTTGGCTCTTTGATGATCTTTTTCATCACGTTTTCGTTGAAAGAATTCTCTCGCAGTTCGAGCAGGAGGCCGACGGGTTTTTGGACCCTTCTGTCCTTGAGCAACCGAATTGCCCCCAAGCTCAGACTCGCTATCGTCGCCGCTCTCGTCTTCATCATTATAGCTATCGTCGTCGTCGTCACTGGAGCTGTCAGTGTGATCATTGTCATCTTCTTCTTCTTTTATGGAGTCGCTGCTGGGTGAGCTATGAGATGATCGTCGAGAGGACTGTGGGGATGATTTCCCCGGCAACTCGCGATAATCGTGCCGACGAGGAGACATTTCTTTGCGTTCAAGATTTTTACCATCGAAAGCTTCAATCCCTCCCTCAAAGTCTTCCTTTTTATGATGTGAACCTTTGAAGGCTTCGACTATTGCTTCGATGTCTGTTTCATTCGACTTGCAAAGTATAGAACTTGGAATCTGAGAAGAAAGTTGGTCAACTCCAGGAGCCTACTTTGAAATACAATGTCTCACATACACTGCAAGTGGTAGATATCTCAGGTGAATGTTCTCGCTTGACCTGCGATCCACCTCCCATGGTGAATAAATGGAAGAAGGATGATAATGCAAGAGACCGACCCGATAAAGTTTCAGCGCTGCACGGGCTCGATGGCAGGAGACGCTGGGATGAGGTGATAAAGGAAGGGATCGGATGAAGAGATGGAAGAAGAAGAAAGGAAAGATGTGCGGCTGAGCCTCTAGGCTGCCATTTATTTGTGGCCGTTACAGCTGGCAACGCTTGCAGCAGAATTGACAGCTGGCAATCAAACTCGCGGTGGTTCTAGGCTCAAGATCCTAGGACGAGATAAAAAGGGAAAAGGAACATGTATTACCCAGCTCAGAGCGCCGCATGCCCTGAAATGCGCAGAAGTAGCTTGCCTCTCGAGAACACTGGGCAGATTACTTTCGATCATAGGCGAAGCACAAGATCTGACCTGAAACGAACTAGAATGTGCATTAATGCCTTCTCGAAATGTTACAGCCTAGTTTTATCTCTTCTAATCTTTATATATATAAAAGTCAGAGAATGGTTCATTAATAAATATATATAAATTATGTCTGCGTTAAATAAAGCTAAAAATGCTTTAAGTATAACAAATAAATAGTTATATAAATCAAACTCCCCCTACTTGCTGCTACGACTTTATTAAGGAATACTAAGAACTTATTTAGGCCTTTTTTGAATCGCTTCGCTGTTCGTTTTTAAGGAAAGTCTAATAGTTTGTATTTTCCTTGCTTATCCGTGGACATAAACCACTGCATTAAAACCGAGTCTTTCCTTCTATGCAACTTCCAAGTTCATCTGCGCTTCACAATTGCGGTATGACACCATGCAACCAATCAGTGCTGACGATTCAGGGACGTTCTATGTGAATGCGACCTTGTGTGTGCTCTCAGGTTGGACATACAAATGGCGTGCCACAGCACACTGGACCCATTTCTCGCATGTTATCGATTAGTCGTGTTAACAGAGAAAGGTTCTGGACCGAGTCGGGGTCCTGGCGGGGAAGAGGGAATATGTTGACTTATCCAGCCATGCATCTTGAATAAAAGGCCAGCTTGGTGAGGGGTCTCAGCCTGTTCGCTATATCTCATCTCGTCGACCGTTACAATCTTTCGGACCTTCTGAGCTGAGCCTAACAGAATATTGAGACAGCAGCCTTCCCTGGAAGATGGCTGACGAACATGAACTGTTTTCAAATTGGATTCATTATCATGCCTCTGCCGACGACGAAATTGTCTTGTGCGAGAAGTGTCCGGACTAACCATATCTATCATTAGCTGTTCCTTACCCCGGAGATCCATGCGCAGGTACAACTTATGCCATGCGGCACGTGTCGTTCACCATGGTCTGCCATGATCAATCCTTCTGCGACGATGAATCTCTTTGTGGAAAATACGAACGCGGATCCCGTACTACATTCGAAGCAAGAGTGATAGACCCAGCAGGCTGCGAGCGCGTCACACGCAGACACATACAGGAAGATCTCGTTGCTTCTTCTGACTTAGGAAGCATACAAAATGTTGGGTTTATCGCGACACCGCACGCCCAGATGAATGCAGGATTCGAGGTGTAAACATCAAATCAGCGGCTTGGCTGCAACATATCAAAAGCGGTGATCGAATCCAAATCCTCCCAACGGCTCTATATTTGTGTGGTGGAATTACGTCAAGGAGGTTCATTTGGATATCTGGGTAGAAGAAGTCGTCAAGAATGTTTTGGACCGGTCCAGCTTCACGCCTTGCGAAATTGACTTTCCTATACATCGTCCGTTCGACGAGGTCAAACAAGAGATACAGCTGGTCACGCTAGAACCGGCCACTGCAAAGGGGGATCCCCTGCGGCGGCTATCGGTAGGGTATTCATTTCTGGCCGACGACAACGACCCCATTTTATACAATGTGCTATCTTATTGTTGGGAAGAAGACACAGCTTCAAAGATTGTCACGCCCATAGCATCCCAAAAACCTCAGCTTACCACTGAATTGAGAATCAACAGCAATCTCTATGTTGCTCTTACATATCTGAGACGATTAACCGGGCTCGCACCTTTTGGATCGATCAATTATGCACCAATCAGTTCAATCTCAAGGAACGTGCGAGCCAGGTTAGTCTGTTCCCTAAAATATTTGCGTCGGCAAAATCTGTATGGGCCTGGTTAGGGGACACTGATCCCCATGTTAAGGAAGACGCTGCGGTTATCTGCAAAATCACGCAAAACTGTGAACAAGTCCCAGAGCAGGTCGTGCGAGAAGCTACAATGTCGATAGAGAGGCAAAGAATTGATGGCAGTGTCCATAGCGTTATCGCAACGGAGAACTACTACGACCACCAGAATGATCGACTCTTCTGCCGGTTATGTTTTCAGCGGGTCTGGGTGCAACAAGAAGTTAGGAGCCGGTATACATCGGCAATGACGGGAGTGAACGCACATCCAAGCCGAGTGAAGGTTCTTTACGGAAGCCAGACACGGTCCTGGGACCATGTCCTCCAGACCAACTTCTGCTTCAACACCTACTATGCCATCACACGATACATGATGCCGGCGATCTGGTCGAAGTTGTTCGACGTCAGTAGAGCTTCGACGCTTCCGGCGTTGCATATTACTCCCGCTCCCCGCCGAGACATCTTGAAAATGATCGTTTAGTGACCTGGATTTGCAAGCTTCGGATCGTCGCGACAAGATATACGCGCTCTTGGGTTTGGGAAAGAGACATGGAACACTGCAGAACTCCCAGATGCCATCAGGCCAAATTGTAAGAAGAGCGATGTCGAGGTGTCTGCCGACTTCACAAGGTGGTGTATCGATGAACACAGCTCTCTTCGAATCCTCTCGGCAGTTCATGCACTTCATGGCAGGTCCTGGCTAGATATGCATTGTATAGAGGTCGGGGGGGGCCGAGGCTGCTAGCCAGCATCCCTCATGGGCTCTATGGTCCGACGGCCGAAGCGAGTGGGTAAACGATACACTTGCTGCCTTGAACGACTGCGAGTACCGTACGTGTGGCGAAAGGCCTATTGACAAATTGCCTTCGAGATCCCGGAGATTCCCGGACCGGCCACACCTAACCCTTCGAAGTGTCGTCATCAGCTCTGTCTGCTCCATCCATCACTATCCCCTCTGCAAGAAGTTTCCGTTTGAGGCAATGGACTTGGCGTATCGTCGAGTGTTTGATCCTGCGCAAAAACCTGGACGTGGAAGAATTCGACAAAAGACAGCAAGTCGAAATGGGGCAGGCCCAGATCCAGGGCAGCGTATACGGCAGAACTCTACATCCATACAGCGCACATAAGTCCCTAAACAACACAGACTTAAGCTTGGCTTCCTTGCCACGAAAAATGCATGTTTTAGACCGCTGATTGCTATCAAGGACTTTTGCCATTTCCCGCGCGCGAAGGCGACATCATCGTGATCCTCAATGGAGGGAACGTGCCGAATCTACTCAGACCTACGGATGCTCCAAAAGAATATCAGTTCATCGGTGAGTGCTACCTGGAAGGGAAAATGAACGGAGAGGTCTTTTCAGACGGGTAGCCAAGTGAAGAGGTAATCTTTCCCCAGTCTAAGGTAACACTTTGGTCTTGAGAATGATTTTTTAAAGATCATAAGCGAAAATATCACCACTGCACGAAACATGCTTTGCACATTCACGTCAATCAGTATGCAAAACACTGTACTTACAGTAGTACTGTCAACGCTGGCTAAAAGCACCCGAAGGCGCGCATTTCTTCTTTGAAGATATGAATTTTTCCTTTTCAGAAAGCCTAATTTATGAACTCTGATGCTTCACCCTTTCTTCCTTGCATGTTATCATCTGCTCTATGAGCTAGCTAGGTTCTACCTCAAACATCTGGGCGTCACACGGCTTACGCCTCGTCTTGCTAAGAACCCTCGGTATCGAACCTTGTCACTTTCGAGGCTGCACAATTGATGGGCTTTAGTCACGTGTGAACAATATTTCACACCTGTTACATATCCTCCAGCCGCTGCATTCTTCAGGGCCATGAACACGGACAAATGATACCATATGCCTCTTGAGCTCCGGAGTCCAACTGTGTTCCAGTAGAAATTCCTCCTGATGGTCTTTGTTCAATACGAGAGTGACCTTGACTCCGGGCAAAGGAGTAAACACTGAACAGTACTGTCGCCGACCGGGTCGATTCACGCGATACAAGCTCACCCGCACGAGATATTGGCAAAGCCGGAGATCATCACAAGATGCTGGAAAGAGGTGGGAGTTGAAAGTTTTGAGGTCAAGTCCCCTCAAGTGCAGGTACGTTTCGTTGTTACACGTGGCAAAGTCGTCACACGGCGTGGCAGGTTCGTGCAGATCGACGTTGATGCCGTTGAGCTCCACGCGCTCCTCCTTTGTAATGACATGAAGTTTTGCTGCCGCGAGCAGCGCTCGCAACATCGCCACCACTGCCGTTTCGGGAGGTGGCTTTTCACGAACCTGATCAGTCGGGATGTCATCAGACGTTGTTCTTCCCTCAAAATGGCGTGAATGGGCATCTTGTTGAAAATCGGCACTAAAACTTCGGTGATATTCACTATGCGAGTGATGAGTCGGAGTTCGCTCTTCTCAAAGACTGGGTCCTCGTTGTAACGACCCGCCAATGCCGCTCTGGCACGCTCTTGAAAGGCACCAGCAATTTGGCTCAGGAAATTGCGTTGTTGACGGTCGTCCTGACGGGATGGTCCGAGCTTGTCTGATTCTCTTTTGCAGTCAATTATCTTGTCTTTGATGTCTTGAAGCAAGTTGGGAAATTCTCGTTGGATTATGCAAACTAGGAGTGAATGGAGCTGGTCTCTAAGCGCTGAGGTACCGAAGCGATGATGCGGAAGATCAATCCATGGCGCCTTTTTGTAGAACGAATCAAGACTCGACCGTGTCTCCTGGTCGCTCCTCGGTCCACCATGACTTTTCAGGAAATGCCGGATTGAATGCGAAGCCAATCTCATGGCAGTTTAAGATTTACAAACATCACTCTGGCCTGTGGCTCGCCTATTTGGTCTCCTGGAAGGAGCGATCTGCTGCCACAGGCTCGACACCTCTTCTGATATAGCGGCCGGGGAACCACAACGCCAATAACAACATCGCCAAAGCGACGGGAGCAAACTCCAGGCAGGCAAAATAAACCTCGTTGGTTTGTAGCTTGCTGAGCAGGCCCTCCGCAGTCTCAGCCAGACGAAAGATTGTGCGCATGTAGATGAGCAGGGTCGCAGCAGAGAATGCAGCTGTGAAGGTCATGAGACCGCGTCCCTGAATGGGCTGGCGCGCGCGATAGATGAAGGTGCTGGCAAGAATGACAAAGATGCCGATGGAGAAAACTTGATAGGCTAAACCTCCGAGCAAAATGTTGTTTGCTGTTGTCGGATCTTTGCGATCTGACTCGGCTTTGCCAATCAATGCAGCTCCAGCGACCTGCAGTATAGTCGCAATGGCATCTGAAGTGATGAAGAATATGAGGATAAACCTGGGCGAGAGGAAGCTATAAGTCCGTCCCAATTGGTTGATAAGTACCGAGAGAACAGTGTAGATCCCTGCAGCGAGAAAAACCGGCGCCGTGACAATGAAGAAATAGTTGAGGATGAAGTATATCAGGTGGTAAGGGTCCTTCCTCGCGGATAGGGAACGAGCAATGTAACCCACGACTTCGAATATGAGTCCGATGGAAACAGGAATCCACCACCAGGTCCGCGTTCTGGTCGTCAGTGCGACATGTGTCAGCGATAGGAGAAAGAACCAGACCGCTGCGAAGACTGCTAGTGCAAAAATCGGCGTGTACCCATAGACAATGATGGGTGTATCCCACTCTTCATTCGGATTGGGAAAACCGGGGTCGACATAACCCCGTATGGGCCGTTTTTCGCTACCTGACATGAAGCAATTATCCTGTGAGCTGGAATATCACTGAAGTCTTCATGTCTGTGTGAGCTATGCGCACCTTGAGCATCTGGCGATCTGGCGGTCAACATTGGTTGATGGGGCGAAGGGACGAGATGTGAGAGGGCGAAGTGACAGGCAATACAAAGTACGAAGAAAATGACAAACAAAAAGCAGGCAAAAGTCGGCACTATAAACTAAAACCTTGGCCGGCCAGTTGGACCCTTATGTCTTCCGCTCTGAGAGACACGGTTTCGAGTTTCGTATTGCTCGTATAGGCAATGTTAAAAGTGGTCCTCCAGGCTGCGTAGTTTGGACGCGCTAACTCACGTTTCAAACAGCAGTATGAATCATCGCTGCAAGCCTAGAGCGTCCACGACAGATAGACGCGGCCGAGCAATTGGTTTGCGTCCAAAGTCTAGGACGTCATCGGCGGGAACACTAGACGAGCTGAGTTTAAGCTTCTTGGCGGCACGTGGGGCCGTTGGAACTTCCCCTGCTTTAAAAAAAAAAAAAGCTAAATTAGTCCATCTCGCCCAGAAGTCGATAGATGTCCCCTGTTGCAAGGGGTGTAAGTCTCTGCAAGATGAACAAATGGGAAGGGTCCAGACGATCTCCCCTGATGCGTCCCGGGGGCTGGGGCATGTCATCGAGCACTGTCTAAAAAGTGCTGTCCATGCATACGGGGCCGTAGGACTCGCAAGTCGTTCGCGCACTGGTTGCTAATCTGTAGCCTGCCAAAGTTATTTGCAACGTACACGCAGTACCACATGCGTCTGTGCTGCAAGATCCGGGGGTCGCAATCAGGATGCGAGCATTCATCCACTAGGCTGAGGCTTGATACCTCGTCGTTATGAGCAAGTGCAGGGAAGACAAATCCTCCCTAAGCATACTTTGGCGTGTTATCTATCTCGTAACAATAGATGCTCAAGGACAGAGGAGAGTTCGTGTTTTCGTACCCAGCGACTCGACAACTGTTGTGCCTCTGACCGCGTTTCTTGGGCATACGCCACGTTCATCTGCACCGGTTCCAATGCTTCTTCAGCTGCGTGGGGCTTGGGAGAGCGACGAGTCCAGGCTAGAGAAGACAAGAATGTTTGCATTTGAATGTTGGCTGCATCTGGTCCGTTCATCAGAGTCTCGGCCGCTGGCGCCAAAAAACGGCCATGCTCGGCAGGTCTTTGACACCTCGGAGGCATTGTACATCTGCCGAAGGAACTGGCAGGAAAGCTGTTTGCAGCAAGAAAACAGTAGCGTGATTGCACTCGTCGCATTTTGAGAGGCAATCTGTGACACCGCGCTGATTGACTCCAGATCAGCCTCTCTCGGGTGTGGTCGTTAGAACATCCCGCATGTCGAATTCTTGTGGCATGGTCATGGCATAGCTGGGCTTGGGAGCCGGGCCCTCTCCAGAGACTCTGTATTTGGAGACGCCCTACACGACATGATGCTCTACAATGTTCTCGCATCATTGGAGATATTGTTGGGTGCTTTCGCGAACGTCTGCGCTCGTCGTGACGACAGCAGCCCCCAGGAACTCTGTCCCGACCGTTCTCTACCAACTCCTGACGACAGCCAGCGGCCACAATGTGACAAGTCGCAACGCAGCGAGGATAGACGAGTCCCCACCAAATTCACAAGCATCCTGCATTGCGTAACTACCTACGGTCTGTACTAGGTAGGTGGTTAGGTACATGGCGGCTGTCTCAAGGGCTGCCAGGCTTGCTGTCAGAATGACGACGTCGTCTTTCAAGCTTGCGACTCTTGAATGCCGGGAGTGATAAGCTTACCTGGGAGGCGCTTAGTGGGCGCGGAGTACACGGTCCGTCTTTGATCGTTGTTTTCTATGCCACGGCGCCTCGCGTAGGTCATTTTGTCTTTCCAAAAAAAAAAAAAAAAGAAGAATAAAAAAATAAAGGAAGAAGTAGGAAAAGATCAAACGTACTGCCATTGTTGTGGCCAATTCCTCTCCCTCTTTCTCTCCTGGAAACTCGCTGTTGGCAAAGCAAATACGCATTCGCAGCAAAGAGGCTGTCATGAAAGCGTATATGCACGGAGCGGTAGTGGCCCGTGAAGAAAATCCAGCAACAGCAGCCGCCGCCGCCGCCACCGCGGACACACATTACTACAAAATCGGCATGCAAAGCCTGGGAAGAGAAGCGTGTCGTAGGTTTCAGGGTTTTCAAGGACAGTCGCAAAAGCCGATGCAGGAAGCTTGAAGCTAGCCTCGCGTCTGCGCGACCCCGAGCAGACTACTGGGTATTCTGGCCGTATCCAAAAAGTGATCGAAACGGAGCTTGGGCGGGTGTGTTCAATTGTTTGCTTTCTACAGTAAGGGCAGTCGTTCATACATGAATGCAGCTTGAGTTGGTGTATCGTCTGCGAGGACGGCTTATCGCAAGGCACAAGAGCAATTGGCAGTGCTTAGCATTCACGGATCTAAAAGAGCGGCAAGGAAAAGAATTTTTTTTAGTTTTATGTCCTAGTGCCTCTTTCCGCGCGCAGTCCTAGCCATGCCTTATATTGCCGTGAATGGTCATCTCTTCCCAGCAAGCTTCTCTTCAGATACACGTAGCCTGAAGGTTAACGATGCTCTGCGTCCGTCCTGGGAGGTTGCTGCGGATGCCTGAAGTGGGGCAACTGACAGCGAGCTCTCCTGTGCTGTGCGGTGCGTGCGAGCTGCCAAAACCCCTCAGCGGCCACGAGTCGAACCTCCACTTCAGATGACATCGTCGACCTGCTGCTGCCACCCCCTCTACAACAAACAACAACACCAAGCAGTTCAGCCATGACACGGCCCAATCCCGAACTGAGGAGGCAAGTGATTGCTATATACAAAGGTCCGTATATACCGTCGTCCTTCTTGGACAACTTTCTATAACATGAGCCAGCCGGTCGCCTGCAAGATGTCTTCTGACCATCTCATAGAACTCCTCCACCTCGGGCGCGAGTATCCTCTGGGCTATGACTACTTTCAGCCTCGGCTGCATCAGGCCTTCATGTCTCGCGCGGCAGAGCGGGACGAGGACAAGATTCGGGCAGGCATCGCACATGCCGAATACGTCAAGAAAGGTGCGAGACTACATGTTTTGCTTGTATATTGCGTGTATGCTATTAAGCTGGCTAACTAATGTTGCCTCTGGCAGAGGTGGAAGCACTGTGAGAAAATCCCTGTCCTATGAAGCTGTACAACACGCAATGGATGCGCAGCCCTCCTCCAACATAGCCGACTGACCACTTTTTCTCAGATACTATTTGAAGCGTTATCGTACGCTAAGGAAGCGTTACGACTCAAATGCGTGACGAAGGACGTCATGAGTCGACCATCGCATCGGAAGCTGTGGATTTGTGCCGCGTGTATTCACCCGAACCAGACAGTTGGATTCCTGGACTCGACTTTGCCACGAGCTGGTGCACCCTCTTTCAGCCCTGGAATGTCCCTCGCTCGGCCAACCCCGGCTGGCTTGTCACACGCAGAGACTGATTGAACAAGCCCCAGAACCCGGATTCCGCATCACCGCTTCCTCGCCCACCACGCCCCGACCTCAAGACATTCCCCCAGGCTCGCTCCATTGTGTCCCATCAGGTCATTCATCATCTTGTCAAGCCACACGTCCCATTCGTCTAAGGACTTGCCACTGACCTCCCTCAGAATAGGCTCGAGTGCCTGCATCTGCTGGACCACTGTCAAAAGAGCTGTTTTGCGCAGGGCTTTCTGTGCCGGTGTCAATGTGCGCCCTGCCTTCGAATATTTGCTCCGCCAATCCCGCGTCGTCTGTCTACCGTCAGAGGTCACGATGCCGCCGACGCCCTCGCGCTCCCAGCGCACTTCGCTCAGCGGAATAGCCAACCGCCTTGATTTGACTTCCGTCAAAGCTTCCGCTTCTTGCAAAAGCACCGGACTTATCAGCGTGCACGGAACGGCACTGAGATCGAGAGACTGGAGGGCTTCCGTCAACCATGCGTTATAGTCGACAAGAAATTTGTTCAACGGTGGTGACAGCGGAGTGTTCGAGGACATGACATATGCCCCCAGGCAGGAAGCGGCCTCTTGCTCATCCGCTTCCTCGGCCGTGGCCGCAGATGCCGGTACGTGTGGCCTCAGCATGCGAATCAAGTGGTCCGATTCCCAAACCTCCAGGGTGCCGCCGGGCCTTAAGAGCCGCAAGTACTCGTCGACAAAAGCCTGGCCCTGCGCATTCGTGATGGCGAGGCTCATGTCCTTTACCATGATCAAATCAAACTCTTCTGATGCGAGTGGCCACGGCATTTGCCTAAGGTCATGATTCACAAACTCCCACTTCATGTCCCTGTCCGGTTTCGTAGCGTCCGCGGCCGTGTTGGCACTACCAGGGGACACAGGTGCAACGTCGATGCCTGTGAAGGAAATTTGAACGTGGCCTCTGGCTTTCAAATAGCGGTGGCACATCATACTCCAGAAGCCGGAGCCGCACCCAATCTCGAGAACCCGTCGGGGAGCCTGCTTCGTCAGGGCAGGCGAGCATACTGGTGCGCCGAAAAGCTGAATGAGCAAGAGTGTTCGTAGGGACTGACGATGAAGCTCAGTCAAGTCGGATGGCAAAGGGTAGGTTATCGCCGCCTCATTCAGATAAGTTCGGCCATTGCGCTGTACAAAAGGCTTTGACAGGAACTGGCTTTCTCCCGGGATCCGACTATCTGGGCTCATGATGCTTCCAAACTGGCGAGTAAGTGCTAACTGTGACGAAACCAATTCATGAACTGAAGGTAGCGGCACTCATCTGGGTACGAGGGTTAGCCCCAAGGGTTTTCAGAACAGTGCTGGCCCATCGCGCGTGTGCAGGAGGTTGCTAGGGACTTACATCGCTTTCGTGAGCCCCGTTTACATCCAGCATTCGACTATGGCGATGTGGACGGGAAGCTTTGCTCCTGTTGAAAAGATTGTCGGGAAATGTAACCGGATGTGGAGGGGTGAGAAGCGGTGCTGCTCGTTCACCGGTTTGATGCCCCGCGGCGGGGCGGTCCGTCGGTAGGGACGCTCGTTACAATAGGCGTTTTTTTTTTTCTCGCTTTAACGCCTTCTTCAAAACGGCTGCGGAAACCAACCGAGAAGTTTTGACGATGGATGCCGACTGGTGTTGGCGTCGGTTGCTTGGCCGAGGATCCACTGACGTACCGCTGCTACTGGCTGGGCTGGGCGAACAATACTACGGGCTCTGCGCCTCTCCTTAGATATGCAAAACCGGTTGCAACCGACACGAGCTGTCTAGGAATTAATCCGCGTGGTTCAGCCGTATGCTAATCGCAGCAGAACAGAAAGCAATGTTGCGGCTCGCAGTTGATCGAAAAATCATTCCTGCCCTGCCTTGTTGGTAAATCCCACTGTCGATCGCTTCGCAAGTACAGTGATTCTGCTTGACGGCTTCACGCCATGCGGCAGGCCAGGGTTGGGCCGGTTTCCGAATGACTAATGCCAAGACGACGGTGTTGCAGGCGCCATGAGTTCCTCCAGGGAGGGGGGGTGCTCGTTCACCTACCGCTCAGTCAGCGCGCATATCGGGACTGGGCAACTTTTTCGAAAGGAAAGGTTCGCGTACAAGTTTGTACAAAAGCCAAGTCATTGGCGCACCTACTTCTGCACAAGTAGTGGAAGCCCGCAGAAATATATCGACGAGTCCTTCACCCTGATCAACGCGAATTGCAATTATACCCTGATCATGCCATACCCCACCAGTTGTGCGATCGCGTCGTACTTGATACAACGATAGGGGGCGCCATGCCTGGAAGTTGTGTCGGTGCTGTACCAGCCCATCACTTTCATCCAATCGAGTCTGTCGAAAGCCGAGACCAGCAAGCAGCTCGATATGATTCCCCAACGAGACTACATGGGAGCAGGGGCGGGGGTTGCGAGAGGACGGTAGCGATTATCCTGGCTGAGCGTAGAGAAAAAAAAAATGATAGGCTCTGCGCTATGCTACGCCCTCAATCTGTGAGCGAATGCTGGTGTCTGTGCGCGCCTTCGTCTGGCCGAGAAAGCTGCTCGGATGCGGCGCCAAACCCGATGCAGTCGAGGAATTCATCCGAAGCCGAGTATCCCGCCTCTGTCTCACGGAATCCTGGAAAAAAACACCCGGTGTTGTCCTTCTTTTAGCCGTAAGACGTTTTACCTGGCCCTCGTGTGCAATGTTCGGCGATCAGAGGGACGCACAGCAGGGATATCGACCCGGGATCGAGATGTCAAGGAGTAGATAAGATCGGACCGCATGGATCAAACACCAGGGAGAGATCCTCGGAGGCAGCTGCTCGAGACCATGGACTGATGCCATGAAAAGTCACAAGACATCGTGAGCTCAAAGTAAGTAGGTCGGTTCGTGGTGGACGTCTGATGAGCACCGAGACGAACGGGCGTCATACATACCTCACACCAGCTACCTGGTAAGTGCCTACCTGGTCGTCTGCTCGCTATCAAAGCTGGTCAGCGGCCGGCAGGGGTCCCCAAATTTGTGGAAAGAAACCGTGCCCCCTTATTGTCCTTCACCGCTCACACTGGGTCTGTGGGTCAGGCAGTATGGAAAGCACCAAGTCTGGAGAATTTCATTTGCTACGAACAGCGCGTGGAGTGTGCTCCCCAGACAGTTCACACAGCTCCCGTACACATAATGTGACGAGATTGACGAATCGTGCGTGACTGCCAAGTCGAAGTGACAATGACTCTTGATGCTGGGCCGGAAAATATCTGCCGTATCTTCTTCGGTCAATTGCGAAAGCGCGCCCCCCTTCTCAGATGATGCTCTCTGCGCGCAGGGAGACTTTTCACTCAATTCAGGCAGCCAACAAGTGGTCTCTCGACAGTCGGCGTCCAAAGAGGGAGCGTTGCACAGCCTACCCTTGAGCACGGCACTCCGCTCGGGCATCTAAATTCCAAATAACAATCTGCATGCTTTGCAGTCGCGCCTGCAACAGCGAGCACAATTGGCAGGGGTCTAGACCGGATTATGCTCCACGCGAGACGATTGAGAGCTGCATCGTCGACAGCCAGCCAATATTCGGGACTCAACGCTTGTCAGGCCGTGTCTCTACAACAAAGTAACCACAGAAAGCTTGTGGTCGAATGTAGTAGATCTTGGGCGTCCCGAACTCCTGACGCTGGAGTCCCGGAGCGTGAGTAAACACCAAATCATATCCGTGGGCTTCGGCGAAGAGATTTGTTTTTCCCTCGTTTGTTCGTGACTTTGCTTTATTGGCACCCTCGCCACTGGACTCCCTGTTCAGAAGATGACCCAGGCTGAGGCCTCTAGGTTTTCACCTGACCAGATCTCAAGAAACCTGCCGAATATTGTACTTGAAGTGCCTGAAGCTTCCATTTTTCTTCGATTATGGTTCCAGTCAAATGCGCCGCATGTACAGCGTGGAGGCTGGCACGGCAAGCACGGGACAGTCTAGGACAAACACGGTGCGCGGGAGAAGGGTTCCACGCGGGTTCCATGAGTTCTGTACAAGCTGATAGTAGAGAATTGGCCAATAGAGATGACAGGTGGCCAATTTACAGTTTGGGTTGCCGTCCAAGTTCCCACAAGGAGCTCACGTCCGTAGTGGGTTAACCCGAACCCTGGAAAGTAGATCCTTTATGGGCGCTCGTTTCATTCAGATCAGAAAACCAAAGGAATACCGGAGTCTACCGTTTTGTCCATCGGTCGTTCGTCGGGTCCAATTCGTTCTCATTGACTGTATACATGCCCCCACGTTGGCCCGATAAAAGGTTGTTTACCTCGTATGGAGCACACGTTCTTTGAAACCCAAATCACTGCCTCGCCAGTCCGCCGCACGAAGCGCCCTCCTGGAATGTATGAGCGCCATGGGTCAAGCTGCACGCCCGTGCGCAGCTGGACTGCCCTCCACCCCTGCATCACTCCGTCACGCACATGTAAGCATCCTCGGATTGAATGAAGCAACAAAAGCACGTGATGTACTCATCACCAGCGCGTCGCACCATATCTGCGGAGCTGTCGTAGCACGTGACTGAGCTGGCAACTGCTCAGGCGCAGAACGCCCATGTATCCTTCGAATCACAGCAAAGGAGGCCGTTGAGTTTGCGCTTCAGTATCCGGCCACTATCGTTCCGCCAAAGTATCCATTGGCTATCACAGTAATTACAACACTCTAGCAACCCCAATTGTTATTGTAAGACTCTCACTGCTCCGTGTGCGCACTCTATTTAGTTCTCTGCCTTGCACTTGTACACTGCCAAGACGCGCAGGAGCTAATCTGTCCTCTCCCTTCGATGCAGGATATCAACAAACTCATTGAGAGCTTCTTCGACCAGCTCACTTGCTGCATCTGCTACCATAAAATCACGTGGCTGCCACCAGGATCCCGCCCCGACGCAAATCTCCAGTCCCGACGAAAATCCCCAGTCCCGACTCTCTAGAGGGCCTCCTCGCCCGCCTCGCCGATCTGTCGCCGATATTCGTACGCGGCCACCAAACTCCCCTTCGCCAAATTTCATCGAGACACATGTGGCGGACATCAAGTAGTGGGGCCCATGCGCAAACGGAGCTTAAACTTACTTGCGCTTCCTCCTAGTCATAAGTGAAAAGTTCGCCGGCCAAGTCGTGCCCGCAACCATCGGCTATCATATCCGTAGCGCAGATACAAGGACAGATGGTGGTCCGGCCGAGCTCTGGCACATCGACATTCTTAGTTACCTCTTTGCGATTCCTGGCACTGCCGCGCAAGCTTCGGTTGCCAAGGCCTGCGCCGGCAAGCTCATTTGGACCCAAAGCCATCGAGCCCTGACCTTGTTGACGGCATGTATTCTCAAAATCATCAGCAGGGGCATAATGCCCGGCTGAACGGGGCCGGTCGAGGGATGCCCAACATGCTGTATAATTTTCAACAACACGGTCAGCATCAGCATCCCTCCCAGCCTCAGCACCACCAAGGCCTGCAACACGACCACAACATGTCGGCAGCAAACGGGCTCAATCACCACACGTCTTTCGGGTCCAATTCGAATGCTTTTGGTACCAATGTGTTGCCAAATGGTCATACTCCGAACTCACGATCAAATCAGCCACCGCAAAACGAGATGTGGCAAGAACAACTGCGCATGCACAAAGAGGCAGAAAGGGCTCATCTGGCCATGACGGACCAACAGCAACCACACTACTACGCGAGACTAAAAGCTTCTGAAAATCGCGGTATTGGAGGACCGCCCCACTCAAGGAATCCGGCCGATGGCGAGAACGATCCCGATGATAGGAGACGGCCGTATCTCTCGGAGCAAGAGCCAAATCGGCAAGATTGGCACAACATGGATATGTCAGGCCAAGGTCTGCGAAACCTTGCGCAAGAACTGTTCCAATACAAATTTCTCAACGAGCTCTATATCGCGTCGAACAAATTGACTCGATTGCCCAACGCGATCGGGGAGCTGCGGCAACTGCGTCATTTGGATGCCTCCTACAATCAAATATCGGAGCTGCCGGCAGAGCTGGGCATGTGTACCTATCTAAAGCACTTATTGCTGTTCAACAACGACATCCGCGATCTGCCTTTTGAGCTCGGTTCTCTCCATCTTCTGGAAGTGCTGGGCATCGAAGGCAACCCTCTAGACCAGGGATGGAAAAGTGAGCTCATCGAAAAGGGCACGAAAAGTGTGATCAACTCACTGAGAGAAGGCGCACCCAGTAAGTCGGGACTCGTATCATGCCAGAAGCAGGGGTTCTTGCTGATCTTAGCGTTTCACCAGTGCCCGAACCACCGGCGCCACGAAGAACAATTGCCATTCAAGAAGACCTCTCTCCGTCTTTGGAGCGGGTCAAGGTATTTTCGTGGAACATTCTCTGCGACAAATACGCAACACCGCAAACCTACGGCTACACCCCTACAAATGCGCTTGAGTGGCAGTACCGGAAAAACTGCATTCTCGAGGAGCTGCGTTATCGGGATGCCGATTTCTTAAGCTTGCAAGAGGTTGCAACGGATGCCTTCAAAGAAGAGATGAGCCCAGAACTAGCACAGATGGACTACAGAGGCGTCCATTGGCCAAAGTCCCGAGCGAAGACCATGTCAGAGAAAGACGCACAGTTGGTGGATGGATGCGCCGTTTTCTACAAACAGTCCAAATATGTCCTCCTGGATAAGCAGCTGATTGAGTTTGCAACAATCGCCATTAACCGACCGGATATGAAAAACCAGCACGACGTCTTCAACCGGGTAATGCCCAAAGACAATATCGCCGTCATATGCTTTTTCGAATCTCGCCAAACGGGAGCTCGCCTTATTCTGGTCAACGTACACCTGACGTGGGAATCCATTCTTGCGGACGTCAAAGTCATACAAACGGGCATTCTCATGGAGAATGTCACCAAGTTGGCCGAGAAATACGCGAGGTGGCCACCAGTTAAAGACAAGAAGCTCATTGTTGGACCCCTTGCAGACGATGCAGCGCCGCCCAAACCCCAACTCGAGCCCGGTCCCAGCCAAGAGTACCGGTCGAACACTGACATCCCGCTCATTGTCTGCGGGGACTTTAATTCAACAGAGGCGTCATCGGTGTACGAACTCATGTCGATGGGACGAGTGCCACCTGACCATGCGGAATTGGCCAGCTACCAATACGGAAGCTTCACTCGAGACGGCATCGAACACCCCTTCAGTCTGAGAGATGCCTACGCACATTTGAAGAAGACGGCGGATGAGATGCCATTCACAAACTACACGCCGGGTTTCGCGGACGTCATCGACTACATCTGGTACTCGACCAACACGCTGGAAGTGGTCGACCTGCTGGGTCCTCCTGATCCCGAGTATCTGAAGAGGATGCCCGCCTTCCCCAACTGGCACTTCCCGGCTGATCACATCCAGATCATGGCTGAGTTTGTCATCAAAGCCAGGAAGGAGAAGAAGCAGAGTCCAGACAAGGACTCGCAAGCCGATCCGGGTGGCGCATCAGGGCCGGGGCGTGTCTGATGGGCGCTCTGGCCTTGGCGTGCGGAGTTGCGCCCGCCTTGGTGTCTTGTTTACTTTTCTCCGGTGCTCCGATGAGTCCCGACGCGGGATGCACCTCAAATCTGGATGTAGCTTTTTTGGGTTCTTTTTGCAAATGGAGTTCAAGGATCTTTCGTGTGGTCGGTAGTCGGATCGAGCGCCGGGTGTGTACTTGTGGCATGTAAATAGAAGGGACGGGACCGGAGGCGGGGTTGGGGGTCCGGGGGCCTTTCGCAGGAGGAGTGGGTTACTGTAGGACCTTGCCGAGTTGATTGACGACGACCTCTCTCTTTTCTTTCTTCACACTGGTTGTTTTTTTTGGTTTCAATTGTTTATATCAGCGAAGTGTGTGTGAATGACGCAGCAAACTGTCTTGTGTGCCGCCGTAGCTGATTAAGTGTCTGGCCGAGCCAATGTGTGCAATTGCCTGACGTGCATCGCGCGGGGATGAGTCGAATGCATAGTTACCCACTTCACCAACTCGGTATTGGTAGTATTCCGAGAAATGCGATCCCTGCCTGATGCTCGTGAATCTCGTGCTGGCAGATGGCTCTTGTCGTCTCATGAGGCACAGCCCAATCGCACCCCCACTCTCGATTGCTGTGACAATGAACCCGATCAGCCAAGCAAGTCGGCTCAATCATGAGTATAACTGACGTGCGGAGATGGTCTGCATACCGTGGAAGATTATTCGTTGGTTTGAGGATTGCGAATGGAGCGCTGCTTGACTAATACATGGGGGCGTAATGCTGCGCTCGCTCGCTTGTCTGTGAGCCTGATCCTCTTACCTAACCCGGCCCCTTTATCGCTTTGTTTTGTCATTTCCAGCGGGCAGGACGCCTTGCCTTGGCTGTGCTGCGCAGGGCCATCGGGAGAGAGCACCTTCTCTTCATCCTGACTCATGAATAAGCTGGGGGGGTCTCTCACGCTCTGGCCCCGCCACGCGGGCAGGTTTGATTGATTGTCTTTGCTGGGCCGCGGTCGCGAGCCCAGTCCACTTTGTGGGTTTGATTGCATCGTGGAAACTTGCAAAGGGCCAAAATAAAGAGGAAAAAAAAAAAAACGCGACAGAGCCTAAGAGCTTATCAGACAGAGAGCTGGCTGCCGAGAAATGTTCCTCCAGATTCCCTTTTTCTCCTCTTTTCGACCTTTGCTTTCTTTCCATAATAACTTGATATTTTTTCCCTTTAAAAGAAAAACATTCTGCCAAGACGCTGTTCTTGGTTGACGGGGCATCCCGCGCCGTGGCTAATCAAAAAGCCCCGTCAGAGCGCATATACTTACGGACTTTGATGTCATCTGCTGCAGGGATTCTGCACGACTTTCTTGTTTGGTACCATCAGCACTTGAAGAGAAAAAGGAAAGAGGTTTCTTGGAAAAGGAGGAAAGAAGACTGAGGGACTTTTTTTCCCTTTCCGCTACCAGTTCTCTTTTCTCTTTACTCCCGTGCGCATTCAACTTCAGTCGCTGCCGTCTGCCCGTCCGCGCGACACGGCAAATCTGATTGCGCATCATCGTCGTTCGTTCGTTCGTTGGGCTGGAGCCGTCCACGACCACGCGCGATGCTGCGCGGAACAGCATGGTCGTCATGTTCAACCGGTCGTTGCGGCGTTCGCGCATGGGTATCCGGCTGAACAAGCGGTTTCTGCGCATCGCACTTGTCGCGTCGGCCGTCTTGGTGGTGGCGTGCGTGTTTCTCGCGCTGCTGTCTGCGCACGCCTCCTCCTCATCCTCCTCCTTCTTCTCCTCCTTCTTGGCTGTTTTCGGTGGCGGTGGGGTTCGGCGGAAGCACACGAGCCCGGCACGCTACTCCTTCGCCTCCACCAGCCGCTTCTCACCCGTGGCGTTCGCCGCCAGCAGCGACCCGTCCCGACTGGCGAGCCGGCGGCGGGAGGAGGAGGAGAAGGAGAAGGAGGAGCTGTGCGCCTCGTTCCCCAAACATCTCGCGCGGCACATGATCCAGCCCGTGCTCAAGATCGGCCACAGCGAAGACGGCGCGCGGCTGGCCGCGCACTTTGCCACGACGTCGTCGTGCTTCGACAAGGACGAGCTGCTCGTCGTCTCGGACCTCGACGACGTCGTCTTTGGCCACGATGCCGTCGACGTCCTGGCCGACCTGCCCGCCGCCTACCATGACCTCGAGAAGAACCCGCACTTCCAGAACTACCTGTTGCAGAAGGCGATGCGCGACAACGGCACGCTAAACGAGGCCGCGCAGAAAGAATCCATCGACGGCTGGATCCTTGATAAGTACAAGTTCCTGCCCATGGTCGAGCGCGCCTGGCTGGCTAGGCCTGGCCGGGCCTTCTACTTCTTTTACGAGCCGGACACGTATGTCTTTTGGGACAATGCGCTGCGTTTTCTCGAGACGTTTGATCCCGATGCGCCCATCTACATGGGCTCGCCCTCGCCCGGGCAGCACGACGTGCGACATGACACGAGAACGTGGTTCGGCAACGGCGGGCCCGGCGTGGTCCTGAGCAGGGGCGCCATCAAGGCCCTGCTGCATCGCCGCACCGATGCGAACGGTCATTTCCTCGATCCGCCCCTGGCGGAGAAGTGGCAGGACCTCGTGGCCGGCGAGTGCTGCGGCGACAGTGTGCTGGGGTGGGCGCTGTGGAACGCGACCGTCCAGGTGCAGGGCTACTGGCCCATGTTCAACCCTCATCCGCTGAACGGCATTCCTTTCAGCGACTCGTACTGGTGTCAGCCGGTGCTGACGTTGCACAAGACTGCGCCGCAAGATCTGCCTGATCTGTGGCACTGGGAATTCGCGAACCGAGAGCTGCATGTAAGGAAAAGCACCTGCACGTCACCGATCTGGCGTCCCTCAGCCCCCCCTTTGACTCTCAATTCTGACGTTGCATAGCGACCGATCTTGTACGCGGACCTTTGGCGCGTCCAGCACCCTGGAGAGCCCGCCGTCTTGAATGACTGGGACAATGGCGACTGGGATCGCCTGGACCTCCCGCCGGGGCTTTCCATTGATACACCTGAGGCGTGCGAAGAGGCTTGCCGAAGCCACGATGCGTGTCTACAGTGGAACTGGCGCGGCGGTGACGACAAAGTATGCACTCTTATGAAATCTATCCGATTCGGGGTGGCCCGACCCCCGGAATATGTCGCGGACGACGGGTCTCGCGAAAGAATATCTAAGGCGGACCTACCGAAGAAGGGCAAGAACAACAGGCGATGGGCAGACTATCGCAGCGGGTGGCTCCAGGAACGCATCAGCAATTGGAGAAGTGAGCGGCCATGCGAAGCCATTGAGTGGGTTGGGCCTAGCATCACTCGCATTTTCTGATCTGTTTCCGCCCTATAGTTGAATTCGGATCTGCTCGAGTGTGGTGGCTATCGCCAGAGCCGCTATCAACGTTGGGGGTTTTCTCCTTTACGAAGCTCTCAAGCGTGGTCAGATGACATGAATCTAGTAGTGGTTATTCGAGCGTAGCGAGGCCAGCCCGCCGCAGGCGACCCCCGGTAGGGACCTAGTGGCTTTTTCTTTTTCTTTTTTTATTTAGCGGAAAACATTCCAGCCAGCCCTTCGGATGTCATGGCAGGGACAATACCAGGCTCCTTGGATAAAACGGTATCTAGCGACTTATTCTATCATTAAATAATGTCTAGATGATGTCTCCAGTACACATTGGCCAGCCGATCCACGCTGGATCGGCGTGAAGCACTTGACTCTATCACGGGAGGGCAGGCGCACCAAGTCCATCCGGGTGTGACACGCAGAATGCCTCATGGGGGTTGCATCAATGTTCTATTGTAGCTGAACGGAAGCTCTCACTAGTATACGTAGCGAAAGTAGGGGTTCTCCTTGTCCGTTAGGTCCTGGAAAGCCAGCCTCGCCCGCTCTGCGTCGTTTTGCGGGACGTGAAGCTTGCTCCGGTTGCCCAAGTACAGAACGACGTAGAGGGTCATGGACGCCAGGATGCAAATGACATAGCTGCCAGTGCTGTCAGCACTCTGAGTCCGGGCTGAGAGACAGAGGAAAGAGGTAAAAACGCTGCTCACCATATGATCAGGCCCAGCCACAAGGCTGGGTAGTGTTCTGCTTTGGTCTCGGACCAGATTAGCTGCGGCCCGACAATATTTCCCACGCAGTACGCGACGAATGTCGTAGCAGCCATGAAGCTCTTCTTAGTGTGGCCGGCAACATTGGACATACCCACGGTGATGGTCAAGCTGGCGGTGCCTCCGAAGAATCCCGTCAGGGTGTAGCCGATCACGGGGGCTGCGGCGTGATGCGTCCAGTCGCTCTTCCATATGATGGCGCACCCGGCGATGACGGGCAGGCAGCAGAGGATGAGCATGGCGATGCGTGCATTCCTGATGCTCGAGCCGAGATAGCCCGTGGCCAGGATGACCACGGCACAGAGCGCCCCGAGCGGGAACTGCAACAGGATGGACTCGAGGGTGCTCCATCCAAACGTCGACACAATCAGCGGGCCGAAGCCGCTGACGGCCCCGTTCATGGTGTACGTCGCCGCCATGATGAGCGCCACCAGCCAGACCTTTGCATCGCCGACGGCCTCGCGTACCTGCGCCGTCTTGAAGGCCGCGCAGCGCACGCCCGTCTGTCCCTCGCGCAGCCGCTCGACGGCCACGAAGCGCTCGTCCTCGGTCAGGAACCACGCGGCGACAGGCGACGTCGGCAGCATGAAGCAGAAGCAGGCGAAGAGAAAGGTCAGCGCCCCGGCCAGCAGATAGATGTACTGCCAGGGGTGCAGGGCGCCGGTGGTGATTTGCGCGAAGCCGTAGTTGAGCGCGCCGCCGATCAGCACAAAGGTCCCGTTGCTGCTGAACCACCAGCTCTGGCGGATCGCCTGCTCCTGCTGCGTGTAGAAGCTCGACACGATGCACATGAAGCCCGTGGGGATGGCGCTCTCGACGAAGCCCAGGAAGAAGCGCTGCGCGTACAGGCCCTGCCACGACGTCACGGCCGCCGTGAGCATGCACGTCACGGCCCACAGCACGACGATGGCGCCGAGCATCCGGCCCGTGTGGAAGCGCTGGAGGGCGAATGTCATGGGGTACAGGCCGGCGAGCATGCCGAAGTAGAAGAGCGACGTGGCCCAGCTGAGGCGGCGCGTGTCAACGGCGGACGATGATGACGACTGCTGCCCGACGGAGACGAAGAGGTCGAGATCTTTGGTCATGCCGAACAGCACGGCCGAGCCGAGGATGGCTTTGTCGTAGTAGACGAAGCCATCTGGACGTGAAGGTTAAAACATGTGCAAACGGGAAAGAAGAAAAAAAAAAAAAGAAGGCGTGAGAGCGTTGCAGGGACAAACGGATGTTGGTCATCATGCGATATGAAACGGGGAGAATGACAGACATTGCGAAAGAAGAAGGGAGGAGACCAAGAGGAAGAACAGGGGATTGATAGTATTCACGTACAGCCAATGACCATGGCCGGAATGAGGAAGCAGTCAATCTTGTGGACGACCCGAGATGCGACTTCCGGATCGATTGCGTGCTTTTGCTCGCCGACTATCGCGACGGCATCGTCCTGCGCCGCCGTCGTCCTCGCAGTGGTGGGCGCCATTTGCTTTCGTCAAGCCGCCCAGAGTAGTCTGTCGTCAGGGAGCTAGTACTCAATCGCCTGTTGTTTGGCCAATGGCCCGGGTCTACCGCGAGGCGTACATGGCAGCAGCGACGATTGAGGGTTTTTCTTCCTTTTTTCTCATGTCACCCCCTTGAGCGTGAACATGGTAATTACCTAATTTTCTAGGTACTAGTAAGAAGGGGCAAGTATAGTGGTTAGTTGGAGTCGAAATGTGGAATACCATGCTCCATTTTAGATGACTGAATGAATGGGCTTGCTCTGGCGCTTCTTGGCTGCGGGGCGAGCTCATCATGATGGTTCGTGAAGCCGCGATGAGGCACAGGACAAAGTTCTTTCCGGGACTCAGGTTCCGCACCATGGCGGAGCTGGTCCAGGAGGCTGATACAGAAGAGACGAGGATGCCGGAGTTCTTTATTTAAATGCTCATCGCACTGTATGTAGACGGGAGTGGAAATTGTCTGATCCTGTCACAAAGACTAACAAATATGCCCAGTCGCTGCTGATATCTCCGCCTTGATCGCTGTCTTTGCCCAAATTTGATCACAGGTTTCTGAGGACCCGATGTCAAAATATTGACTGCCAGTGACATCAAACCGCATGCCTGTCTGGATTGTATATTGTACGTCGGTCTATTGAAGAGTGCATGTCGAATTATGACAGCAAATCAAAGAGAGCTGCCCCCCGTAAGACATTTTCCAGCGACGTCTACGAGGGAGCCGTAATGGCCGTGTCTTTCATGTACTTGTCCAAAACGTCGAAACTAATGTTGCTCCCACCGCATATCACAAGCACTACCCGGCTTGACTCGTTGAGCCCGGGCACAAGGTCTTTGAGTTTCTTTTCATAACAGATGGCTGGGCAGACGCTGCAGGCAAGCTCGACCAGGAAGCGCTCCTCGTCGAGAAATCTCTTGCACGCGCGCATGCCATCCGAGTCAGACAAGACGGCGCTGACAACAGCTTTCCGACAGCCGTACTCAAAGGCCTTCCGACACACCTTCCTCGCGCCAAGGCTTGTCGCGAGGCTCGTGATTGCCGGAAGTGTGACTGGGTGCCCTGCATGGACGGCTTGCGCCAGCGAATCCGCGCCATCCGTCTCGACGGCGATCACGCGCGTCTGATGCCAGCCCAGCGCATCAATGCCCTGCATCACGCCCGCAAAGAGACCGCCGCCTCCGACGCTGCACACGATCGCGTCGGGCCTGGCCGGGCCGTCTGCCTGCCCGTCGTTGCTGGAGGCGAGGGTCGGCACGACGTTTTGCGGATAGTGATTGGCAACCTGCGGCAGCTGCCGCGCGATCTCACGAACGATGCCCGCGTTGCCATCCCAAATAGCGGCATCGTCGAAGGGATGGACGTAGATTGCCTCCTCGCCCTTGGACCGTGCATCTCTCATCAGAACCTGCGTGAGATGGTCATTCGCTTCTTGCCAAGACGCTCCTACTTGGACAACATCCGTGGCGCCAGCTTCCGCCAGTTTCTTTATCATGAGGGGCGTAGTGCTGAGCGGCACAACAATGGTGGCCTTGCAGCTCAAGGTGACGGCGCCGTGCGCGCAGGCCAGACCAGCATTCCCGCCCGAAGCACAGTAGAAATGCACGCGCCTTGGGTCGTCCGCGTCTTTGAGCTTTGCCAGGAGATAGTTCCCGACGCCGCGAGACTTGAATGACCCAGAGGGCTGCAGATTTTCAAGCTTCAGGTACACATTGCTAAGTACACCCACAAGTGTCAGCGCCGCTTGTTGTGGTGGAAGGGATCCCAAGATTGGTTCGATGCAATCTCACCAGCCCGCAGCCCTGCTCAGATTGTGTGATCTGACGAGTGGGGTTTCGATCCATGGGGTTTTGGTGCTGACCATGTTTGCAATTCATTAATCAGGCCGGCCGTCTAACAGACAAAGTCCCAAACATTTTTTGTTAGCGACGCGAAGAGCGGAGACTAATGGGTTTGGCGAAGGGGGGTCTAGCGGGTTAATATTCGGAGCGATTCAGCCATGCACCTATATCAATTCTCTTACCTTAGTGACACGGAGAGCGGAGACTAATGGGTTTGACGAAGTGGGGTCTAGCGGGTTAATATTCGGAGCGATTCAGCCATGCACCTATATCAATTCTCTTACCTCAGCATTTCCCTACCTCTTCATCATTCACCAGCCTACCCTCTCCCTATCATGTCGCCACAGCCAGTTTTGATCTTTATCGCGCAAAGTAAGTTTTTGGTCGTAGCTTTCTTCTCGCTATAATACTAACAGCCTGCTGTCGGAACTTCACTGCGCAGGGGTTACTCGCACAACTCGGATGCAACTTGTCTCGAGCTTTTTTCCAAGGCCCTCGTGGGTAAAGAGAAATGCCCCAGTATGTCTTATGTCCCTGATTTCGATGTGAATTAATCTCTAATTGGGCGAAAGGCAAAATATCGGCGTCGTTGGAGCAGAGCATTGACCTAGATTGGGAGAATGTGTCTGACTTTGTTGACCCCTTTGGTGACCGCCGAGGTTGCTTGTTTAACAGCGTCTGGATATTTGACCTCGAAAAGGATATCATCTTTCTCAGAAAGAACGATCAAGCCTGCTTCGGCCCTCTTGGACTTGCTCGGGAACGACTGCTTACTCTAGACGATTTTGAGCCGCTAAGCTCACCTAGGCAATTGTCAACGGAGGAGCAGAGCCTTCCAGAGCCTTCCTGGGAGCCCAAATTGGATCCCCTCCCGCGGCTTAAGTCATTTCTTGGCAAACTCCTCCGTGATTTTGCTTACACATGGCGCCATGTTCTTCAGAGGCCAATGAATGCCACAACATTTATGAAGCTAGCATATGCCACTATCTGGATATCAACGTTAGATTTCATCGTTTTAGAACGCATGGGGTTTGAGCGTGTCTCTAGTCGTGGACCATATGTTGATGTTGTTGACCTCCCAACCTGGGAGGCCCCTGAAGAGACTCTCGTACAAGCCGGATCATCTTGGTTTGCTCTTGCGCAAGACACTCGACAGGGCCTGAAAATGGTACAACATCATATGACCGGTCACTCGGAAGGCTCCACAAAAAATGTGAGAATCTATGTCATTTTAACCCTTCGGCATGTTATTCTTTGTAAGGCACAAGAGGGTGAGCTTGTGTGGACACGCTCCGAGACACTCTTTTGTGATGGTTATGCATCTGATACTGCTATCGATATGATTCTCTGGGCGATTAACACGACGAGCACTGAGCCACAACCAAGTGCAATCAACTCCCTTCCTATTGAGGTTCAAGACAGAATTCTTTATTATGCAACAACTAGTTTTATTGCATCAGCCAAGCTAGGATGTGAGCTCGGCGCAGGATCGTCCTTTTCTTGGGTTGATAATGGCTTGAAGATCACGCTCCAAGAAGTCAAGAGACACCGGATGGAAAGCTCCCCCATAGAATCCCAGGTTTATTTCGGTGGTGTAATGAGCGGCTTATCCTATAAACAGGAGCGCAGAGATCAAGTATCACCTCTCAGTCGATTCAAGTATACAATCAAGAGAAGATCCTTATGACGCAACTCTCTTCAGAATCATTAATATTGATCCTGTGTGGGACTGACTCAAGCCCAAGGCCTTTGAAGTTTCGATTGCTAAAATCTTATCTCATGCTGATTGACATGCTGTTATTTTTCTGAAATTGCCGTATTTAGGATAAGCCCGATATTATCCAGCCAGCCTGTGTTCACATCTTGCTGGTGGATGTCCACAGGGGAATGGCAGCCAGTGGACATCCACTAGTTGGGCTGTCCTGCCACAGCTATCAACGGCGAAGGCTGGCCATGGGTAGATGTCCACGACAGGCCCCATCCTCAATACGTTGGCGGTCTTATACCCTTTCTATGGGCTCTCGCCAGGTAATAGCTTCGTCTCCACCACCACTGGCGTTGACGATCTTCAGTGAACGCAGAGCACCAGCCAAGGCATGGCAGCTGTCACTCAGACGATAGCACTTGATACTTAAGCAGAATTTCTAACATGATTGAATTATCGCCGATTTCTTGACTTTTTATGACCCGATACCGCCTGACACACTTTCTTCTTTGTTCCAGTCCTTGTAACCATCGGCTTGACGTCGGCTTGCATCTCGCGAAATAGCCGTTCTGTCCAGTCGAATACATTGTCGTACTTAAAGCCAAAGGTTGAGAAGGCGTGGCGGAAAAGTCCGTGAAGGTAATTGTACTTAGGTCTATCGTTGAATCCCAGTGATCGAGTGTATGTAATACATGTTGCGAGCTCCTCGGGGAGTCCCCCACAAAGCTTTTCAACCGACACCTCCAGCTTTTTTTGTTTAATCATTTTGTGCTTTTCCTCCTCCGTCGCCGCTCTCGGGCCTTGCCATGGTAGAGACCCATGCACAAAATACAGTGACACATATCCTAGCGGCTCTAGGTCATCGCCCCAAGACTGCTCTATTATAGGATTAGCCCATGTTATCCACCGTGATAATAAATCACATACCTTGACCATTGTGGTTATTCAGGCTCGCATATCGAGCAGTTCCCCCAAACGGGCGACCCTGTGCCGTCTCATACCGTTTAGCATGAGAAAATTCTAGGGCCAAGCCAAAGTCAATGGTGTGCAAGATATTGCCTTTTCTCCCAGTCCCCATGAGCAAATTATCAGGCGTAATGTCGCGGTGCAGGAGTTATTTGCTATGGATATGCTCAATCTGAGAGACAGCTTGATCGGCTATAAGGAGAACAGTCTCAATCGAAAATCGCCGATTATAATAATCAAAAAGATCCTCAAGTGACGGCCCTAGAATTTCATGTAACAAAGCATAGTAATCGCCTTCCTGTCTAAACCACAGGAACTTTGGTATTCCAACGCCTCCGGCGAGTTTCCTGTAAATGTCTGCTTCAGCCTTTAAGATCTCGGGGCCATCTCTGACAAGCATGAGCTTAATGGCAACCTCTTTTCTCAACTCCATATCGGTCCCTGGTTGGGTTTAGCAAAAGGAAAAAAACACCATAATAAGTAACGTACCAGCATAGACAAGACCAAAGCCACCCGCTCAGATTTTGCGATCAACCCGAAATCGTTGATTAATAATAATATCCTAACAGACGTTAGATTAGACAAATGCTATGTCGTTTAGAGCGAGCAGTCACTACTTGCCTTCATTCTGGCGCTCAGACTCTGAGATAAAAAAAATAGGATGTTGAAGGGAGGAGAAGGAGTGCTGGTGCTTCAAATTGGTGCCTCTCTCTCGTGATGGAGACAAATAAAAACGAAGTGGCACGCCCACCTACCAGATCCTGGTCACACTCCGTGAACTGCGTCGGCCCCGCTCGGTGGCTAATGGTCAAATGGCTCATCCTATCATTTCCTTCCTCTACGCGCCCAGGTTCTCTCCTTAAAAACGGGCATGCTCGCGTCCACTCCTCATCCCCATTTGCCTCCTCGCACCTCAAGTTTCCTACAACAGCCTACGGCCAGCTTCCAGAATCGCAAAAGACAGTGCGCCGACGATATCACGCAGGAAGGATCAGCAAAGAGGCTCAAGTCCAATTCTACCAAGCGTAGAGCGGCCAACTTTCCCCCACAATTTTAGCACACCCTATCAAAAGTCTAGCTTACGCCTCGCGCTTTACGTGAGCGCCGAAACGATACACGCCCTCCTGCTACAGAAGCCACAGCTTCAAGCAGCATAGTACCTACTAATCTCGCTTAATTTGCGCGACGCGGCGGGCCAGATCTCTGCCAGCTACGCGGGGTACGTCTGTTGCGCCGTATGCACTCTAATTAGTACCTTGAACTAATGCACGCTGCACTAATAAGTTCTAGTCATTTCTTCCCATCCTTAAGTCAACAGACCCTGTCTATAAAGGCGACAACCATGGCCTCCAACCGCAAGCGAATCTCTGCCGATGATGGCGATTTCGAGCAGACCAAGCGCAAGCGACCCTCTGCCCATCAAAGAGATTTCGAGCAGAAACTCATAGATCACAACATATACCCCGAAGGCTTTGATCATGCTGATCGCACGACACCTGAACCTGAAAACATTAAAATCATTCTTCAAAAATTATCCAATCCTCGGCCATCGCTTTCGCCGTCTCGTTTCCCAGAGGAGGATTTCAAAGACGTTAAAAAGGTCAATGGTCAAGCAGTCTCTGAGGACACCGTGGTGACCACGGTACTTCCAAGGATACTTGGCAACCCTGATGTTCGAAGCGAACGCAATCTTTTGTTCAATAACCTCGATTCAATGACCAACAGGACTACCGCTGACGCAAAGCCTGACTTATTCGACGGATCGCACTTCACAAGTATCAACCAAATAGTCCGACAGGATTTAAATAAGACGATTATCCCTTCAAAAAATCCGAAGGCGCCAATTGCACCTAACTACTTCCTGGAAGCCAAAGCCCCGAGCGGGGGCGCTGATGTGGTGAAGCTACAGGCATGTCTGGACGGAGCCATCGGGGCCCGTGCTATGCTTAGTCTGCAAAACTATGGCGCAGACACACCGGTCTATGACTGCAATGCCTATGCTTTCAGCGTAACCTACCATAGTGGCCATCTTCAGTTATACGCACACCATCCGACTGGCCCGACGACTGAAGGAGAACAGCCAGAGTACCATATGACGCAGCTGAGGGCATATGCTATGACAGACACTCGGGAGACATACATTACGGGAGCAAGCGCATGTCGAAATATGAGAGACCTCGCCCGCCAACATCGAGAGACATTCATCCAAGACGCCAATGCTAAGGCGGCGCAGGCACACACAGTGGCTACGAGAGAGCACCCTAGCATGGTGCATAGTC
>JAPFUF010000373.1:0-13417 GCA_030780645.1 Aschersonia sp. MBC 508 | reverse complement strand
AGCCGATAGTGTTCCAGCTTTACCCAAGTCAACGTTTCAGAAAGACAGCGGCAGAGGAACCAGACCGCGATCCTCTGCGATTCGCTATCAAACTATATTGCTATGGGTCCACGTCTGTGGCGATGTAGTCTCAAGCAACAAACACACACGCAAAAAACAACGGCGAGGAACGTCCATCGTGTGTACAGATCTCGACTGATGATGACGCCGCCCCTCTCTTCTCCTTCCCGGTAGTGATTAACATGCCAAAACCACGCTGCGACCAGGAGATGTTTATCTATGGCATTAGCTATGTCGTCGCAAAACACGCTTTTCCTTCTTGCAAAGGGCGTAGCGTGTGCCAAAAGCCGGCCAAAACAGCGACGCTGACTCGAATTCCGCGGACCGTTCCAGTACGGACTGCTAGTGCCGCGCCTGCCGTCTCGCGAAACGGAAAGGCTGCCGCAGTCTCTCCCATGTGGTTTTTCCCTCTTTGAACGGGTCTGCCTGCAGTGAAAGGGATTCCCTGGTACCCGGTACGTAGTAGTAGGGAGAGGGGGGCATTTGGCCGTGCCTCAGATCCGGGGAAGCCCGCCGCCCGTGGCCCATGGCGAATATTTGAAACACCCTTCCCCCCCCCCCCCCTTTTTTCTTCTCGGCTGGCTAAAAACAATAACGTCGTACAAAAATAGACACAATTAGTGTGGCGATATGAGACGAACAAACAAGCAGAAGAGGAAAAGGAAAGAACAAAAAAAAAAGAATAAACAGGCTGCCGCTTTCGGCACGCCTGCATCTCGGAATCTAGCGCCGACGGTCGGAATACGGTGTGGCGGCCCCCGTTGATGCGGTGATTTGCCTGCATGAAACGGCGTGTATTCACGGCTCAGACCACCCCTGCAGCGTTTATTGCGTCATGATTCTACAAGCTTTGGGGCATCGAACACAAGATAGACCGAGTGCCAAGGTTGACGGCGACCTGGATTGAGGTTGCTGGGTCGTCCTTCATCCGTACATGTATCAGCCCGAATACACGAGTGGTTTTGAAAGTCAACATCAGCGGTTGTTCCCCATTCGTCACCCCTGGGAGCATCACTCGGATCACGTCACATGGATTGGGTTTTGTTGATAGGCTGCGGGAGGATGAGACCTGGCGTATGATTGTCAGCTTTGGATCCAAACGCCACTGCATCGCGCTGCCAAGCCAACTGCGTTTTGAGACTGACCCAAGTCCGGATTCTCCAGTATCGGGCCGTGTTCCGAGGACGGCATATGGGCCTTTGTCCAGTCGATGATGGGCTCCCACTTCCTGCACACGTGGACCGATCGCGGCTTCATCACAGGCGCTCGGCTCGCGTTGGTCCTTGCGTATGTGTGGACTGATATGTCGGCGTGGCACATGAGGATTGCTCGGACCGCGTCGAGGCAGTGAATTGGATCGGGTGTCAGCAGCAGCAGCAGCATCAAGCGAGATGGTCAAAAAGACACTTGCGTAGATGCTCCTCCTGAGTTGAGCTCTTCACCGCGTAGTACTCTGGCGAGACGTTTTGTCGAATGTAGTTCTGATTGAAGAGCGCTAGGTAAGCCCTGTCCATGATTTGAATTCGTTGTCAAGCGTCTGGCCACACGCACCAGACAGTGAAGCTCGTGGACAAAATCGACGCATCCCAGGTAGCCAGAGCCGTCGCGCAGGGGCACAGACGTTCTGTTTAGGATATGCAAATCCTTCTCGTCGAGAACGGCATTATTGTCTTTTGACATCAGCAGCCATAAGAGCTTTGATATCCTCATCAACACCAGAAACTCTACTTACATCTGAGCAGAGATTGCCATGCTCTGTCCGCTTCTAGACTCGGGCTCTCGTGAAATGGAGAGGCCACAGATAGGTCTATAGCCCTCCGTTCATACGACACGGCCGATCTAGCGGGTGCATGAGGTGGTTTACTCAGCAAACAGTCAATCGCCATTGTCATTGCAATGATGCGCAATATAGCCAGGTACTTACAATATATGAGCCCTTGCTCATGCTGACGACTTGCATACATCACTGCCCCCAGGACAGCAAGCACCACATATAGGACTGCCAGACCTGAGTTGACTAGAAGGAGCAGCCTGTCGCCTCGACTACGGCTGTTTCTGCCAGTCCATGGCCCCAGCAGCTCGTACTCGGAGTCGAAGACTCCGTGGATCGTCATCCTTCTTTTCAATTCCGTCCATATTGTAGACTTCTCCGCAGCTCCTGTACTTGGCATTTTGTGGTGTTTTTCTTCTCTTTCAATACACTGTTTCTCTGCAAATGTTTGTTGTTCAATTTGATGTGGCCTCTTGATTCTCGAGACGTTTCCATAGCTCAATCCAGGAGATCCTTGCATAAGCTGCTTCGCGCTCAATGTAGTTTCTTCATGAAAGTACACCTAGAACTATCTAGTGTCAGTATATTGGAATTTAGTTTGAAATGAAGATCCCTACCCGTGTCGAACGTGGGTAGCGTAGGAACACACCAAGACTCGCACTCCGCAATCGAATCCTTGTCATAAACTGGAGGAACATTGGAGACATAAACTGCAGAGTCATAGACTTCAGAAATTCCTTTTGGAACAGAGGTACTCTTACACCACTCGCACGACGTTACTTTGAATCAGATGAAATGGTGATTTGGTATGAGAAAGAAGAACGCATATACCATGGCGGAATCGACACATTGTCATTGAATTATCTTTTTCGCCCGCTCAACTTTGGGTAACGCGCTATGTTAGAAGCACTGACACGTATGCGCGCCATAGAGATAGTCGACACAGGCGATGTTCTTGTACTGTTTTCTGGTCTCGACATAGGCGAAGACGAGACATGGACGGAGTTACTGAAACCGGAGCCCGATATACGTGTTTTGCTTGGCAACGAGTTGGAGCTGGAATTGCTGTAACCTTTGCTGCGGCCGCCCGAGGTGAGATTTGAAAAAAGCAGGAAGACTCGCGAATGGGGTATCACGGGAGTTCGCAACCACGACCGGGCCACAGCGGCTCAGACAGGCTCGCTAGCGTCACGATTTTTGCCATGCCCCCTCCTCCGAGCAAGAATCGTATCGACACTCGGTCTGTCTGCCGGCGTATGGCAGTCCCGGCAAATCCAATCCAGACTGATAAGAGGTCCCTCATTCCACTCCCTTGCGTTCATTTTTTCTCCGGAACGAACGGCCTCGGCGTTTTCTTATCTTTGGGCTTGCCGAGAAAGCCTTGAGGTTATCCATATGGGCAAGTCGTGTGGTCAGCTGGCTGGTACGAAACTCATGCAATACATGATTCTGCGTGGAGAGTGTTTGCTCAATCGGGTCCGATCTGGTCAACGTTCCGGTAGCCCGGCCATTTCTCGCATATCACGGAGGTTGCGGTGGCGAATAGTAGAAAGTGCAATGCATATGCATATGCATATGCATCCCCTGGCTGGCCTTGCCATGGCAAAGCAGGAGGGGACACAAAAGATGGTACAAACGTGCCGCTGCTGCGCAGCGATAAGACGAAAGCGGCTTATGTGGAGCGGTCGTGAGCAGACAAATCTATGGATTTCAGAAATCGTGCTCTACATTGCGCACACAATCAGCCTCTTGCGCCGGGATACCCCCTATGCAAGGCCATGCCTCATGCCGACCGACGATTAACACATGACCACCTTCACGGGACTGCCTGCGTTTCGGATTATACCCGAGCTCAATTGCAGCGCTTGGAAGATTTACAGGAGCCTCAGCGCGGTTCTAGATTCTGGTGGGGATGATCATTTACCGGGCAGCACTCGAGATTTGGTTCGTTTGATAGAGTTTCTATCAGAAAGTTACCATACAGTTACAGATCAAGTTATGAATTGTGTCAAGTCGCCATACAATTTCAAATGGCGTGATGAAAGGTGTCTCAACATGATCTTCACCTGTCCTTATCCAACGCAGGCATCTGGAGCTGCCCATCGGCTATTGAGGGTATATGCAATCACTTTTAGAGACATTCGCGAGACACGAGGCGCAGCAGAAAGCAACCAGCTTATTTGTAAGATTAAGGACTATTGCATTCGCAAAGGCAGTCTCGTCTTGCGTTTCCTTGTTCCATGGGCTATCGGAGGGACTAGGCTTCAAGTAACAGACACTGTTCCCGTACGGTATGAGTGAGACTGTGCTCAGAGAATGGACGAAAACACAGCCACGATGCGGGAGAGACTTGACTGTTTCCATAAATCATCTCTCAGCACACAAATGCGTTCCAGACCTAATCGACTTTGGGGGAGCTGTAGGAGAGATAATCGTTGCCTTTTGGTCCAACAGCATCGGCATCGGCAGCCTCTGCGTCCACGGCCTGATCGTTTTCCATAAGCGCGTTATTGTTGTAAACAAAGGCGGAATCAATGCCCTCATCCGCGGCCTGATCATTTTCCATAAGCGCGTTATTTGTGTAAACAAAGGCGGATCCATCAATGCCCTCAGCCTGACGCACTGCCATGCTGCCTTCTAAATACACATTGGGATTAGATTGTGATACACGTGTTCCATTCGTGCTGCAATTACCTGGAGCGAGAGGAACGGCCACTGTAAAAGCACACATGGCAAGAGCAGCCATGACGTAGGTCAGCTGTGTCTTCATCGTGACGGCAAAAGTGTCTGCAAGGAGATATTGTCGTGGTGTAAATCAAAGGGGCTTTAAGGTCTGTCTAGCAATCGAGGTATTTGTCAAGGAAGGCGAGGCACATGCTTTGACTTCAATAGTTGAGCAGTGATACGTGCTGGGCTGACCAGGGACGACGTCCGACAGCGCGCAATGAAGATACGCCGAGTATCCATCTGCTCTTGCAATATCCGCTTCTCAACTTGACGCTCATCCTGTCGTGAGCGGCTGACGATTCACGGCAATCCCATCCGCGGACTCATCTTCCTATCCTGCTATCGCTCCATGAACCCGATCATGTGCTTGTTCTGTCCCACTGAGCCATGTTCATAGCCCCTGAATACCCCCAGAGTTCTCGATACAGGTCCTTGCATTTCTCCGGCCCGATGTCTGGTTGTACAGACTAGGATTTTGACAAGGTTCATCCCTCTATGAAGAAAGGAGACAAAATCGAACAGCATGTCATGCCTGCAGCCGTTGCTTACTCCGCAGATAAGCATTGACAGCGAGTCGACCGGTCGATGCGAACACAAGGCAAGGGCACTTTTGTTCCGTTTCTGTTGCGTGTCTGCTATCGCATCGGAAATGCGGATCCGAGACGACGATGCGGCTAGGGTTGCGCGCGTCTGTTGCGGGGATCCGACCTGTCACGGTAGAACTAACTATAAGACGTACTAAGGCAAAAAGCTGTAGGCCAGTCGGCTACGCTACCTTTTGTCGTGATAGTTATGAGCCCGGGAGGTGGCCTAGTGGTGAAGCCTGTAATTTCCACTGTTTTATTCCGTATAGTTAATGGTTTAATACCTATGAGTAGTATACTTTTCGCCTGGTATATTTATTTGTGATAGGTAGTTCTAGGGCTGTGTTTCCCTAGACCTAGGGGGTATATCATGGTAGAACTAACTATAAGATTTACCAAGGCAAAAAGTTACCGGCCAGTCGGCTGCGCCACCTTTTGCCGTGATATGACCCCCCCGCATAGGACCCTGACAAAAGGCGGCATCGGCCCGGATGCGTGCATATGCGGATCAGGTCTAAATTTTGATTTCACCTGAGCCGCCGCGTGACACCGGTGAGTCTACGGCAGACTCAACACGCTTTGGGATCCTTGATTGGGTACATTGCGTTCGGCGAGGCCCTGATTGCCCTGGCCAGGCTCTTCGTGAGCGTCCACGGCCTCATGAGATACAACGAATCGGGCGCTTGGTTCTATGGCTGCTGATCCCAGTTGACTTGTGGTCGTAATCTTGCGAGAAGATGGTCGGAACAGGGAATGGTTCGTACACAGTAAGCACATCAGGCGCAGCTTTCAGATAAGTCCTAGCCCGATGTAGTGGATCATGGTCTGCTGTATTCGCGATCTGTGCCTTTCCCACAGCTCCAGACTCAGAGCTGTCGGCCTAGCTTTACTCAGCCACCATCTATGCCAAGCACTCTTCCCTTCTTTCCTTTTCGCAGTCCCAGGCCCATTCCTTCCAGCCGTAGAGTCTTTCCCTTTTCACTCTTTCAATCCCTAGGTTGATACGATACTCCTGAATCACAATAGTAAGCACTGTATTCCCAAAGCATACAGAGGCTGGCGTTACCCACCGAGAGTGGGATGCGTGAGGATTGGCCCCGTCAGATCCGATATGTGGTGTTCTATGGCCCAGTCCTGTATCGCATCCCAGTTGCGGCACTCATGCTGGATCGAAAAATTTGGCCAAGGTGCCCTGTATCCATCGATCCATGTGAATGTTGCCAAAGCAACATCTCCGTGGCACATGAGCGTCTGGCGAAGCAAGTCGATGCAGTGATTGGAGTGCTGAAACTGCTCCGCCAGCGAGTGTCGCGTCGGGTAATGAGGGCGATACAAGTGCTCTCGGAGAACATTGAGGCAATGGAGCTCGTGGAAGACGTCCAGCGTAGCGTAGAAGCCGGCCTTGGAGTCGTTGAGAGGGACGGAGGTGCGATTGACCTTCTGCAAGTCTTCCTCTTGAACACGTATATTGGAGTCTTGGAACGTCAGCGGTCTTTTACACGGGCATGGGACAAGTCGTCGCTCGTACATTTCAGGAGATTGTGCCAAGCATTGTGTAGTTCTGGGCGTGGCTCGCCGATGTACGGGCTTTCGGCATCGAGATCGTTTGCGAACGTGACTGTTTCGTAAGACACGGCGTCTCGAGCGGGCGCTTGTTTCTGAGTCAGCAACTTCGATGGCTCTAAATGAGTCCCTCAGACTAGCATACAGTGAATAAGCCCATTACAAGGCCACGTCCGGTTTCTCGTGAAAAGCAAGTACGCAGTTATGGAGGTGAGGCCGAGGGAGTATAGAAACAGAAACACCAGGCCGACTGTGCGGGCCCAATGGACCCAGCCATGCCTTCTGCTCCCTTCGCGAATCGGGAGAAGAAGAGATTCCTTGTCTAGTTCTTCTTGCGCGTTGCCCTGCGCACGGCGCTGGGCTAGGCCAGCGTATTGCCAGACTTTGACCATCATTGCATCGCCAAGAGTGAGCGTGAATGCCTTCACGCCCCAAGATTCGTTCTGACGACCAGGAGGCGACTCTGTCAGCGCAAAACGTTGAAAGGGACTGAGGATCGAAAACTGATCGGCTCAAGCAGCGGCTGCCCTTTGGCCGCTCGCTTCCGAAACGTCACGCCATGGCAGAATTGTAGATCCGTTATCTTTCATGCAGCACATCACCGTATTCGGCAGGTCTTGGCGCCCTCTGCGCATGTATTGGGGAATTGAGAGCCGTGCGAGGGGTGAATTTGACAACGGCGACGGAGAAATAGGATGCCATCGAATGGGGTTCAAGGTGTTTGACGCATGCAAGAGACCCTCGTTGCATGCAGTTCTCCCCACCCTCCTCTTCGACCACCTCGGTCTTTCAGAGGCCACAGATCCAGGCCTCTTTCCCACGGCGGAGTCATCTGCAAATGATCAGTTGACATTCCCTTATCATTCCTCGGATAGCAGGATTGCTGCCGACTCCGTGACTCAAAGATGAAGAGGGAAAGCTGGGCGAATCCTTGGCAGGGTTCCATTATTTTCTCGTCTCCAGACAAACATGGAGGCTCCTGTTCCCGAAGCGCTCACGAATGGAAAGAACAAGGGAAACGATTTCGAGGGCGGAAGCACTGCTTTACCCGGAAGAGCTAGGAAGGCAAGTCCACAGCTCCGTCGCAAAGTCTGGGCTGCTGCCTTCTTTCACGTAGCATCATTGACGTTACTCGCCCTTTCGTACGGCTTGATTCTGCGTAAGTCTTCGCCTCGCTGCCTCGGTGGTTTCGAGCTGGAAAGAAGTAAGTCTACAATTTTCTGCAAGGCCGAAAGCTCCCACAATTAAATAAAAAAAAAGACAGTGACCAGCCTGGGGGGGGAACAAGGTCCAGCACAAGCTGTCGAAAACACAGTTTTGACAATCAATAACCAGCTTGACCACGACACTGCTTATAGAGGAATCCGTCGCCTGCTCTGGATCAAGCTTGGGACGACTTGCAAAAATGTGAGCCATTCCTTTTCCCCCTTTCGGAGCAAACCCTTTGGAAACCTTACGGACGAGCAACATGAATCAGGGCTGATGGCCTCAAATCAAGACAGAGTCTCAGCTTTGTCCCCTTCCCTGCTCGAGGATGACGACACGGCTCGTGCCGAGGACGGGACCGACAGGGCGCTCATCACCCTCGACGTGTTTGAGACCCTTCACTGCTTGAACTACATTCGAAGATACATCTTCCGTGCGCACTACGAAGAAGAGTTCCCGCTGCCCGGCCGAGACAAGCAGCTGTACCGGGTAAATCGTTGCGTTGACATGATTCGAGAGTCTCTTGTCTGCCATGCCGATATCGCCATGGTCACGTACGATTGGGTCAAACATCGCTTCTTGCCGTTTGCAAACTTTGTTGTCGACCACGAGTGTAAGAATTGGGACAGGATCATGGCGTGGGCAGAGGCAAACAAGGCACCGAGTCCGCAGGGAGATGCCGTGCTCGCTCCCTCACTGAGCGCAGGGGTTGCCGGCTGATATTCCGTTACATGCCATTCGATTGAGGCAGGCTGTGAACAGCTACTAGTTCAAGCTCCAATCGGAGCTTGGTGGCTACTACCAGCTTTCTTACTGGCATTCGCCGGTCCTAGTAGAGCATTGAAGGTGTTTCCTCTCGCGACCATACTCTGGAGAGATGAAGCGAAGAAGAGGGAAAAGATCTGCCATACTTTGCTTCTTGATAGACCCTCAAGGATACACAGGGAGCTTCTAAACACGCAGCAGTCCCCCCGTAACCGTACAAACGTTCAATCACGATGCGTAGTGGTACCCTCCATGCGAACGCCACGTGGCGGCGTACTCGGGCTGTTGCTTGCTTTTTCCTCTTCCCACCATCACCAACTCGGGCTCTTAGCTCAATAAGCGGCGACATCCCGCTGCCTTTTTCTTTTTCTTTTTTCTTTCTTTTTCTTTTTTCGTTTTCTTTCACCTTCAGCCAAATGAAGTCACTTCCATCATCATCATCATCATCATCATCATCAGCCTTTCCCGAGCCAGCCATGCGCAAATCGCATCAAGCACGTACTTTTGTACGGTATTGTTTGTCAAGCCACCCCTGCGCCCGCGCATGCCCGATCCAGCTCATGCCGCTCTCGTCAGCCATGTTTCTTTGCTCTGCTTTGCATTGCATCACATTGCAGCACGCTATCCAATCTGGCCGCCCCCCACGCCCCCCCTCTCTCCTCACATCGCAGAGATGCCGCGTACCCATTGAAGATTCGCAGACCACAATGGCTAGGTGGCAAAAGATAGCCCACCGATCGAGCCGGGATTGATAACAAGCTCACGGAGTAGCGGCAGGAGAAAGCGCGCTGCCCTGCCATGTGACGACGGGACGGGCGGTGGACCCTGTGAAGGTAGGTGAGAGTATCGGCCGCTGTTGGTTCCTCAACGGGCGTGATGAGTCCTGCATGGGGGGAGAGGGTCCATCACATTCGGTCCGTTGATTGTCGTGTCTCTTGTCCCTCAAGGCGGTGCGTTTCTTCCACCACTGGCCCATGTAGTCCGCACTGAGAGGGTCTCGTCTCGCTCGTACTGTACAATGTCCCCCAGATTTTTCACTCTCTACAGCGTGACGTCGGCAAAGTGTGAGATCTAGTTACCGGCCACTGGTTGTCCATCCCGGAGCACGCGACACCTGCCCTTCGACTGCTGGTCGTGCTCTTGTCTGCATGGCTTGAACCATCGTAGGAAGTTTTTTAAGAAAAAAATAATGGAAGAAGCCAAGTCGTCCCGCGAGCCGTCGCGAGCCCGCAGCTTGCTCAAGCCCATCTTCTGCCTCCTCTCCGCCTTCCTCGCCCTATTCTTCATCCTCCTGACCACCAGCAGCGTTGCGAAACTCGATATTGGCCGGCTGCTACCCTTCCGGCCGTCCGGGGACAACTGCGACTGCAGGAATCAACAACAACAACGGGAAGATTATCGTTCCCGGACAGTGAATTTCACTGAGCACATCAAATACAAGAGTCTGGACCGTGACTTTGATGTCGTGTGGGATCAGCTCCTCCCCTCAAACGGGGGGTTCATCATGTTCAGGGACCAGGACAACAAGAAGCACAAATATGGAATGTCCATGTTTCATCAATTACATTGCTTGTCGATGCTGCGGATGGCCATGCAGGAACTCAACAACACTGCCAACGGCGCCGCGACGGCGACCCCCGCCCCAGAGCATCATCATCACCAAAGACGCGACCAGCAGGGGAGTCAAGAGACTCCAAATGCGCCGCACTGGCTGCACTGCTTTGACTATCTTCGTCAGGTACGCGTTATCTTGTCCGGGCTTTCTTTGTGCCACCTCCGCTTCCCTCCCCTTTTCCGGAAATTCGAGACAAACACGAGCATGTTTGCGCCCGCTGCGTGGTTCAGGGGTCTCGCGGGCTGACCAGCCGTTGACAGGCAATCCTCTGCAAGGCAGATGACACAATCGAGCCGCCTAAACTGAACAGGAAGAAGGAGGAAGTCGTGGATGGCATGATTCAGAGGAAATGCAGGGACTGGGATGTACTGTACAAGGCGTCAACGGACTCTGATGTCAATCCTGTTGCCCTTCAAACTTGAGACTCTGCTTTGCCGGCGCAGGGCAGAATCGGGTCTGCGCACTGTTTTATACATTGCCGTGTTCATAGTTGACCCAGAACTCAGACGCTGGGCTCATGAAGTTCAAGACAGATCGGGGCAGATGAACACGCAACACGGCAACCCCCCCTGTGCAATCCGGCCGTAGGAATCACAAGAGCGGCCACTGATGTGCGCGGTGTTGAGAGTGATTGGATGCATGTGTGCCGAGTGACGGGCAGGAACAAATGACACGACTTTGCGAGCCAGTGCTCAAAGCCGGCCCGTCGGCACCTGGAGCACAAAAACTCACCACGGGGCAGCTAGCTGCGTACAGCACAACAATGGAGAGTTCAGTAGAGAAAGGGCTGAAGCTGCCGGTCGCGAGTCCTTTGGACCTTGCGGGATGCCTTCCCTCCCCCACCGCATCGGCGGGCTGCCACTTACACGAACCACAAACAGCAGTCTCTCGAAACACAATCTGTACACGCGAAAAATGAGTGCTACGAGGCGCCACGTTCATCACAATGCGACAGCATCCAGAGACAGTGATTCAGACCCTTCCGGCCCAATCATGCATCTCCTTCCCGCATGTAACGTAGTCAGGTGATCGGTCGATGCTGCCGACCTGACTCCTTCCCATTCACCACACTGCATGGGAAACGAGTACAAATATGAGGCCTTTATCTCTGACTGTGTGTTCTTTCAAGCCGCGCATTCGGTGTGAAAGCACATTAATGTCCAAACACCATCATGTCTTCTCAAGGCGCCAATAAACCGCTCCTGCTCTTCACATCTTTTCCACTCGAAGGGCATACCAACCCCGTCCTCGCCATCGCCAAGTACATGGTCAGTCATGGCTATCCGGTCGTCTACCTTGCCGCGCACGTGCACAGAGACAAGATTTGCGCCATGGGTGCCGAGTTCATCGCCTATGATTGGACGCCCATGAGTCCCCGACTTACTTCGGGCCCCCTGCCAACTTCGATGGTGAAGCGACTGAGCCGTGTGAGCTTGCAGGTCGTCGAACTCTTCTACGACACCTTGCCGGGCAGGTTCAAATCCCTGTCCGCGGCACTTGAAATGCTGCGGCGCCGCGAGCCTGGGCGTCAGATCATTGTGGTGGAGGACGTCCTCAACATGACCACCATGCCGTACCGCTACGGAAGTGCCCTGCCCGCCGGATTCGAGGAGCGGCCGCCAACGGTTGGCATAAGCTCTGCGGCCGCCACGCTGCAGAGCCAGGACACGGCGCCTTTCTTTGCTGGGCTGCCGCCGGATCCCACTCCCTCGGGGCGGTTGAGGAACAGCGCGCTCCACGATCTGGTCTTCGAGGGGCCCATGAAGTCCGTCGTGGATGCGTGGAACGAAGTGCTGCGCATCTGCGGCTGCAACGTATCCCCCAAAGGCAGCCCGTTTAGCGGCTGGTTCAACGCGTACGACGTGACCATGATGCTCTGCTCGCCGAGCCTGGAGTACCCTCTGTCCGACCTGCCAGCGCACGTCAACTTTGTCGGCTGTCTTCCCCGCCGTGGCGTCGACTACAACACCACCTACCCCGAATGGTGGTCTGACGTCGTGCAGGCTGCTGCTGCTCCGAGAAAGAAAAAGGTCGTCTTCGTGTCCCAAGGCACCATCAACCACGACGTCCACCAGCTGATCGTGCCAACGCTCGTCGCGCTCGCCGGCCGCGAGGACTTGCTCGTCGTGGCCACGATGGGCGATCGAGACGCGCGGGTTGAGGCGGTTCCCGTCCTGCCGCCCAACGCCCGCGTGGCAAACTACATCCCTTATGACGCCGTGCTCCCGTACACCGACGTCTTTGTTTCGAACGCGGGCTACGGTGCCTTCACACACGCCGTGATGAACGGCGTGCCGGCCGTGTTTGCCGGAACGACAGAGGACAAGCTCGAGGTGGCCATGCGCGCGGAATGGGCTGGGTTCGCGTGCAACCTTGGCACGCAGACTCCGAGTCAGGCACAGATTAGCGAGGCCGTGGACATGATCTTTGCAAACGACACGTTCAAAGCCAGGGCGCTGCAGTTGAGGACGGAGAATGAGCACATGGACGCGTTGGCGCGGATTGAGAAGCACATTGTCGCGCTGACGGTGTGAGGACTGATGGCAGCCTATCTCAGCATCCCAGGTTGATGCCACTTGTAAATCATGTTTCTATCGTCTTTAGGTGCTTCCCGGTCGACCAAATGTCGTGATTCACGAGAGGGAATAGTGGCCTAATTTTTTTAATTTTTTTTGCTTCTTTTGGTTGAAGCACATGCGTCGAGTCGTGGAGCTAGCACGTGCCGCACATGTGTGTGCAACGAGGATCATCCCATCAAGTCTGACTTGTTTCTCTTTGCTGACAGTCCCGAATGACTTGCATATTTGTGACTGACTGGCTGACTGGTCGCAGATGCCATGTTTTCTTGTGCATGCATCTGGCTGGTTGCAGCCAGACCTGTAGTTCGTCACCGGGGACAGGACCACCATGTGCCGCGGTCCCAGTCCCAAAGAGGGCAGGCAATTCATTCATTCACCACCACGCAGTCCGCAGTGCGACGCCAGTCCGGCTTCCTGCGTCTGATTCACGCCCAAAGAGCTCGTCATGTCCGCCGTCATTCCTTGGCCGACTTACGTACCCTCGTGTGTCGTCGTTCTTGTTGGATCATTTCCCCCACCCTGACGTAGCCAGCCAGCCAATGAAGCT